>JBAIZL010000010.1:90241033-90323533 GCA_036971475.1 Prosapia bicincta | reverse complement strand
ATGTATTAATATTAATATAAATATTATTAATGTAATAATAATTACAAATAACGAAATATGTAATATATTAAGGAAATACAGAATCAAAATATTAAATGGCAAAATAGTACGCAAATTTCCTTGCAATTTTTATTTTCCTGTCTATACAGTAAATGGTGTTAGAGGCCAAGAGAAATAGACAAGGGTCTAGGCCTGTTGGGTCGGGAGGGCCGTCTTTCTCGTCGATCTCCGCCAACCTACCAAGGGTTCTAGTGACCTTTGGGGATAGTGTAGGCGTGAGGATGGAGGTGGCGGCGTTCGACCACCTCAAGGGCGCCGTCATGGACCGGATTCTGGCCACTCCTAGTGGAGGTTTTGTTCCGTGGTTCAGAGACACTTACCTAAGGGATGGAGTCGCAGCATTTATTTGTGCTGAGGAGGAATCGGCAAAATGGCTGAGAGAAGTGGTACCGTCAGTTAAGCTCGAGGACGGGACTCAGGCAAGGCTAGTCCTGCCTGATGAACTGATCAAAAGGGTGTAAGTGACGGTGCTCGTACCACCACCAAAAAGGGAGGCCACTCAGTTGGTCAAGCTCATGGGGATGCAAAACCCAGAAATTGAAACTTTGTAGTGGAAGGTCATACAGTGCATTGAGCGGGGACCTGCAAGCCTCCTCTGCCTAGGACTGGATGAGGCATCGGTCAGACAATTAAAGGCAAGAGATGGGGAAGCCTTCATGGGGACTGCAGAGGTCACTTTTAAGTGGAACTCTAAGGACCCGGAAGAGAAGGGCGAGAGAGAGAATCAGGCTGGCCCTCAAGCAATTATCCTGCCAATTAACTTGCACCACAGTAAAAGCGCCTCGGTGGTCCTAACCAGGTGCTTAAATTTGAGTCACACATTTCCAGCGCTTGTGCTAGTGCAAGAACCGTGGCTGGTCAGGAACCGTATAAGGGGTCTGACTGCAGCTGGGCGCACCTACGCAAGTGGGGAACATGAGCGGCACAGAGCATGTGTGATAATCAGAGGGCTAGAAGCCACGCTGATTCAAGAATTCTCAACTAAAGACCTTGCGGGTGTTAGAATTCGAGGTAGGAGCGAGGTAAGTGGGAGCAGGGAGTTCATCGTGGCCTCCACTTACTGCGCCCACAATAGAGATTCACCCCCCTGCAGAATTACGTAAGTTAGTTCGGTACTGCAGGGAGAGGAATATAGGAATCTTAGTGGGCTTTGATGCCAATGCTCATAATGAGGTGTGGGGCAGCACAGACACAAATGAGCGAGGTGAGGAGCTCCTCGTCTTCTTGATTGAAGAAAACCTTGTGGTTTTGAACACTGGTGCCGAGCCAACATTTGTCACTTCAAACAAAATGGAGGTTCTAGATATCACCTCCTATAGTCGGTTCAGAATGTGTTTGCGCCTGATGTAAACACTATCACGAGGCGAACACGTGCAAGGGACGGTAAGCTATGAGTCCGGTTCACAATCATGCATCGGCAATTGGGCTACGTCTTACACTGGTACACTTAATCATTCGAAAAAGAGAATTATAGACTAATGAAAGTAATAAGACTATTCAATAATTTATGCTACAAGTTTTTAACTTACCATGTTATTATTTCATGTTTAAGGGGTCTGCAAAATCCGATTCCGATGACGACGAGGAACTGTCGTCAACAGCTATGACGAATGGCTCGATGTCTTCAATTATATTGTCTAATTTCCACATATTCGACTCTTCAACGTCCACCACATGTTTCACATATTTTTCCCACTTATCAGGTGTAACACGCGAGACACTTTCGGTTAACAGTCTGTGCACCTCTTTAATGTTAAAAGTAACATTGTTAGACGCAACATAACCTTTAACCTCAGCCCATACCATTTATATTGGGTTTAATTCGCAGTGATAAGGAGGGGTTCTCAATACTATTCTATTTGTTTCTTTAGCAATTTCATCGATAACGTATTTTTTGTAATTTGGCCGATAACGCAGTTGTTGTCCAATTTCTGTATTATCGAGGAAAACCATTCTTTAAAATTTTCACCATTCATTTCTGAATGGTAGTCAGTATCTGATTTTGATTCGAAAATCAACAGTCCATCTTCTACAAAACCTTTTAGTGACCCAATATGAGTGACAATAAGTAAGTCTCTTACCCTTTCCAGTTGGACATTTTAAACCCGCCGACAGACCCCTCAGAAAAGCAACTTTACTGCAACAGACTGACTTATCTGTCCAAACCTTTGATTTCGTATGGCCTGCATTGACCCACGTTTCGTCCAAATAATAAATCGTACGACCTTCCTCGCGATAGGCTTTTATTTTCCTTAAGTAATCTCTTCTCCATAGAATAATATCTTCTTTGTCCAACAGTATACTTTTACGGTTACGTTTCTCATACCTGAAATTTAGCTTTTTTAATATGTGAAACAAAGTGGTTCGTCTTAGGTTACGTAAGCCTAACTGTTCGTCGGTATTAACTAAGTGTAGTACTTTATTTAAAGTAGGAAGTTCGTTTTTAAAAAATAACTCATGTACTTTCTTCCTTATAGCAGTTTTTAAAAAGTCATCCATATTATTAAAAATAGTTTTGGTTTTTGGTTTCCTTTTGGCAGGAGACTTCAGCGTACCCGTTTCTTTTTTTTCTTTAACGATTGAAAAAACACTTCGAGCAGAAATTCCTGCAGATATCGCTACTTTCTGCAAGATGTCTTTGATACGGCATTCTGGATTTTCATCCTTTAAATTTTTATAAAGGCGTAAAATAACTTGTCTTTGCCCGGAGTGTATTACTTGTCCTCGTTTATTTTTTTTGACAGGGGATGACATTGCTTAAAAGTTAATCCTTAAAAACTTAACAACACCACAAACTCACAAACACAAATATAACAAACAACGATCTTAAATTATTCCACTCACAATTAAAAAATGTTAGGCACAATAAACAGACGAACAAATGTAACCCTGGACGTTTCCAGACTAACTGTTAATCGGGCTTCAGGATATTTCAGTTTTGTCACGAGGTCACTCAGCCAATAGGGTTGCCGAAATCGTTATGTTCACGTGAACAGTTCACCACTCCCTGGCGCAAACACATCCTGAACAGACAGTAGTAATAGACAAATGGTAAGGTAGGTGCATGACTGGCAGGTTTCGGATGAGCCCTCCATGTCTGATCACCGGATCATCACTGATACGATGAGGGGAGTTGTCCTCCATGTGGTATGGCTTAGGAAGCCGAGAAGGACAAACTGGGAAGGTTTTCAGTCCTCGGTGAGGAGGCGGATGTCAGACTTCCGTGGTAAGTATGGTAGATCAAACGAACTGGAAAATACTGAGGCCTACATCAGGACTGCAATTTCCACGTCGTTTGAGGAAAATTGCCCTCTCTCGTGGATAAACACTGATCGCGGTAAGCTTAATTATTATGAGAATAATAATAAGGAGGAAAAAAATAATAATACAATTTTTAGTAATAATAATAATAATAACAATAATATTAATAACTGTTCAATAGTTTCTGAAAATCCAATACTAAATTCTAATTGTCAATTTAACATTTAATATAATCAATAATTGTGGGTGTTGTTACAAACTGAAGAAAATAATTAGAAATAAAATGAGTTTACGTTGAGTTCATATTAGTTATTGTTTCTGTTGAGATTTGAACATAAAAGTCTAAACTTAATCCTGCCCTCAGCATTTATTCCACGGATATTTACTCGGGTTATTCATTTATTAGGAATTTATTAAAGAGACCGAAGTTGTCTGACAACCTCTCGTCACATATAAAACTTGGTAATATTTAACAAATTCTGAAAAAAATGAAAGATATAAATCCAAAATAACAAAATATATAGGAAACGTTGCTTAAATAGATAGTTACGGTCTGAGTTGACAAAGGGACACATCTCCCGAAACGGCCTCCTCAACAAGCAAAGTAAGTGCTACTATAGGCAAGTTTAAAACATTTAAAAGTGTATACAAATATCTTCTAAAAATAAGGAAAATGGCTAAATAAATTTAAAATGTCATACATCCTAAAAGGAACTATACGAGCATACTATAAAGCAACTCTTGCCATACTGAGAAGGTGCATTCATAGATAATTTTATCTAGATTAACTAATATCGATATAACAGGACTCAATAACTTATGTAATTGTGCTATAACGTACGCCCTGCTTAACCCTCATTAGTACAGTTGCGCTCTTTACAGCTTTGTATCTTCTGTTGAGGGCGACCGATGTTTATTGGGAACAATATATTTACAATTTTGTTAATTCAAAAACTTTAACACAGTATTTAAAACAAAACATTTCTTTAGCTGTAATTGCTTTACAATAAATCATTTATGATTCAACATTTTATAACAAATAATCGATCTAATATATTCTTTTAAATTGAACTACAACAAAAGGTTAACAAAAAATTCTAACCACTAGCAAAATTTACCCGATAAACTTAGTTTTAAAGTTAAAAAAAAAAAATAATAGTTTCTAAATTTTACAGAAATTTCTAAATTCTAAAGAAATTCTACAAAACAATGAAGAAATAATAAATACACAAAAACCTCTTAACCACAAACTTTCTTTATTTTACCCTCTAAGGTAAAATAAAGAAAGTTTGTGGTTAAGAGGTTTTTGTGTATTTATTAATAAATTCAACCACAGTATATTCCTAATAAATAGCAATGAACAAATGTGCACACATTTACGAAATACTGTATATAATTCTTTAATATTTTTATTTAAAAACAATAAACGTATTAATATTTTAAGATTACTTTTTACAGATCCTCCTTCCATTTGGATATTGTAAAACCTTATTCCATTGGTTATGTTAGGTAATTAGAATATTCTACTGTAATATGAGTTATTATACACCTATTTAACATATTATCAAGCCTAGGGGAAAATAGGCTCGACACATTTAAAGCACAACCTTCTTTAACTCTCATATAAAGAAATATACACATTCACTAGAGACGGGATCGAGTTCACATTTACATAAAGTAGTCCCCAGATATCACATTGTCATAGGCATTAAATACTGTATCATCTATTACACAAGTGTCACAGAACTATAACCCTGATAAGGTTCCATAACAATACCTATAAATATACACAAACTTACAATGTTCAAAGTGCAGCCATCTACGTAGTAACCCACGGCAAAACCAGAGCGTGAAATATTTCCCTGTAAAGCATTTTAATAAGTTGCAGCTTTAGTCTCTGTACTTGTGGACCTGGTGGTTGCACTCCACAGGTGGATTCTACAGAAGGCAGGACATGGTGTAAGGGGAGGTTGGGTTCATCGTCCTGAAGCATTACCTTTACCTCACGCAGGCATTGTCTCGCTATTTGCATCCGGATACGCACAGGAGCAAGAAGCCGAAGCCAAGAGACATTGCCCAAATCATGCATATTGCATGCAAATAGTCCAGATGTATTATGTAGCAATTACTTGAGTTGTCAAAGAAGATTGCCACCTTTAGCAGTGCTGAGTATGTCACCAGTGACGTCACATTCATGACAGCAAGAAGCTGAAGCCAAGAGACATTGCCCAAATCATGCCTATTGCATGCAAATAGTCCAGATGTATTAAGTAGGAATTACTTGAGTTGTCAAAGAAGATTGCTACCTTTAGCAGTGCTGAGTATGTCACCAGTGACGTCACATTCATGACAGCAAGAAGCTGAAGCCAAGAGACATTGCCCAAATCATGCCTATTGCATGCAAATAGTCCAGATGTATTAAGTAGGAATTACTTGAGTTGTCAAAGAAGATTGCCACCTTTAGCAGTGCTGAGTATGTCACCAGTGACGTCACATTCACGACAGCAAGAAGCTGAAGCCAAGAGACATTGCCCAAATCATGCCTATTGCATGCAAATAGTCCAGATGTATTAAGTAGGAATTACTTGAGTTGTCAAAGAAGATTGCCACCTTTAGCAGTGCTGAGTATGTCACCAGTGACGTCACATTCACGACAGCAAGAAGCTGAAGCCAAGAGACATTGCCCAAATCATGCCTATTGCATGCAAATAGTCCAGATGTATTATGTAGGAATTACTTGAGTTGTCAAAGAAGATTGCCACCTTTAGCAGTGCTGAGTATGTCACCAGTGACGTCACATTCACGACAGCAAGAAGCTGAAGCCAAGAGACATTGCCTAAATCATGCCTATTGCATGCAAATAGTCCAGATGTATTAAGTAGGAATTACTTGAGTTGTCAAAGAAGATTGCCACCTTGAGCAGTGCTGAGTATGTCACCAGTGACGTCACATTCATGACAGCAAGAAGCTGAAGCCAAGAGACATTGCCCAAATCATGCCTATTGCATGCAAATAGTCCAGATGTATTATGTAGGAATTACTTGAGTTGTCAAAGAAGATTGCCACCTTTAGCAGTGCTGAGTATGTCACCAGTGACGTCACATTCACGACAGCAAGAAACTGAAGCCAAGAGACATTGCCCAAATCATGCCTATTGCATGAAAATAGTCCAGATGTATTATGTAGGAATTACTTGAGTTGTCAAAGAAGATTGCCACCTTTAGCAGTGCTGAGTATGTCACCAGTGACGTCACATTCATGACAGCAAGAAACTGAAGCCAAGAGACATTGCCCAAATCATGCCTATTACATGCAAATAGTCCAGATGTATTATGTAGGAATTACTTGAGTTGTCAAAGAAGATTGCCACCTTTAGCAGTGCTGAGTATGTCACCAGTGACGTCACATTCATGACAGCAAGAAACTGAAGCCAAGAGACATTGCCCAAATCATGCCTATTACATGCAAATAGTCCAGATGTATTAAGTAGGAATTACTTGAGTTGTCAAAGAAGATTGCCACCTTTAGCAGTGCTGAGTATGTCACCAGTGACGTCACATTCACGACAGCAAGAAACTGAAGCCAAGAGACATTGCCCAAATCATGCCTATTGCATGCAAATAGTCCAGATGTATTATGTAGGAATTACTTGAGTTGTCAAAGAAGATTGCCACCTTGAGCAGTGCTGAGTATGTCACCAGTGACGTCACATTCACGACAGCAAGAAGCTGAAGCCAAGAGACATTGCCCAAATCATGCCTATTGCATGCAAATAGTCCAGATGTATTATGTAGAAATTACTTGAGTTGTCAAAGAAGATTGCCACTTTGAGCAATGCTGAGTATGTCACCAGTGACGTCACATTCACGACAGCAAGAAACTGAAGCCAAGAGACATTGCCCAAATCATGCCTATTGCATGCAAATAGTCCAGATGTATTATGTAGGAATTACTTGAGTTGTCAAAGAAGATTGCCACTTTGAGCAATGCTGAGTATGTCACCAGTGACGTCACATTCACGACAGCAAGAAACTGAAGCCAAGAGACATTGCCCAAATCATGCCTATTGCATGCAAATAGTCCAGATGTATTATGTAGGAATTACTTGAGTTGTCAAAGAAGATTGCCACCTTTAGCAGTGCTGAGTATGTCACCAGTGACGTCACATTCACGACAGCAAGAAACTGAAGCCAAGAGACATTGCCCAAATCATGCCTATTGCATGCAAATAGTCCAGATGTATTATGTAGGAATTACTTGAGTTGTCAAAGAAGATTGCCACCTTTAGCAGTGCTGAGTATGTCACCAGTGACGTCACATTCACGACAGCAAGAAACTGAAGCCAAGAGACATTGCCCAAATCATGCCTATTGCATGCAAATAGTCCAGATGTATTATGTAGGAATTACTTGAGTTGTCAAAGAAGATTGCCACTTTGAGCAATGCTGAGTATGTCACCAGTGACGTCACATTCACGACAGCAAGAAACTGAAGCCAAGAGACATTGCCCAAATCATGCCTATTGCATGCAAATAGTCCAGATGTATTATGTAGGAATTACTTGAGTTGTCAAAGAAGATTGCCACTTTGAGCAATGCTGAGTATGTCACCAGTGACGTCACATTCACGACAGCAAGAAACTGAAGCCAAGAGACATTGCCCAAATCATGCCTATTGCATGCAAATAGTCCAGATGTATTATGTAGGAATTACTTGAGTTGTCAAAGAAGATTGCCACCTTTAGCAGTGCTGAGTATGTCACCAGTGACGTCACATTCACGACAGCAAGAAACTGAAGCCAAGAGACATTGCCCAAATCATGCCTATTGCATGCAAATAGTCCAGATGTATTATGTAGGAATTACTTGAGTTGTCAAAGAAGATTGCCACCTTTAGCAGTGCTGAGTATGTCACCAGTGACGTCACATTCACGACAGCAAGAAACTGAAGCCAAGAGACATTGCCCAAATCATGCCTATTGCATGCAAATAGTCCAGATGTATTATGTAGGAATTACTTGAGTTGTCAAAGAAGATTGCCACTTTGAGCAATGCTGAGTATGTCACCAGTGACGTCACATTCACGACAGCAAGAAGCTGAAGCCAAGAGACATTGCCCAAATCATGCCTATTGCATGCAAATAGTCCAGATGTATTATGTAGGAATTACTTGAGTTGTCAAAGAAGATTGCCACTTTGAGCAATGCTGAGTATGTCACCAGTGACGTCACATTCACGACAGCAAGAAGCTGAAGCCAAGAGACATTGCCCAAATCATGCCTATTGCATGCAAATAGTCCAGATGTATTATGTAGGAATTACTTGAGTTGTCAAAGAAGATTGCCACTTTGAGCAATGCTGAGTATGTCACCAGTGACGTCACATTCATGACAGCAAGAAGCTGAAGCCAAGAGACATTGCCCAAATCATGCCTATTGCATGCAAATAGTCCAGATGTATTATGTAGGAATTACTTGAGTTGTCAAAGAAGATTGCCACTTTGAGCAATGCTGAGTATGTCACCAGTGACGTCACATTCACGACAGCAAGAAGCTGAAGCCAAGAGACATTGCCCAAATCATGCCTATTGCATGCAAATAGTCCAGATGTATTATGTAGGAATTACTTGAGTTGTCAAAGAAGATTGCCACCTTTAGCAGTGCTGAGTATGTCACCAGTGACGTCACATTCACGACAGCAAGAAACTGAAGCCAAGAGACATTGCCCAAATCATGCCTATTGCATGAAAATAGTCCAGATGTATTATGTAGGAATTACTTGAGTTGTCAAAGAAGATTGCCACCTTGAGCAGTGCTGAGTATGTCACCAGTGACGTCACATTCATGACAGCAAGAAGCTGAAGCCAAGAGACATTGCCCAAATCATGCCTATTGCATGCAAATAGTCCAGATATATTAAGTAGGAATTACTTGAGTTGTCAAAGAAGATTGCCACTTTGAGCAATGCTGAGTATGTCACCAGTGACGTCACATTCACGACAGCAAGAAGCTGAAGCCAAGAGACATTGCCCAAATCATGCCTATTGCATGCAAATAGTCCAGATGTATTATGTAGGAATTACTTGAGTTGTCAAAGAAGATTGCCACCTTTAGCAGTGCTGAGTATGTCACCAGTGACGTCACATTCACGACAGCAAGAAACTGAAGCCAAGAGACATTGCCCAAATCATGCCTATTGCATGCAAATAGTCCAGATGTATTATGTAGGAATTACTTGAGTTGTCAAAGAAGATTGCCACTTTGAGCAATGCTGAGTATGTCACCAGTGACGTCACATTCACGACAGCAAGAAGCTGAAGCCAAGAGACATTGCCCAAATCATGCCTATTGCATGCAAATAGTCCAGATGTATTATGTAGGAATTACTTGAGTTGTCAAAGAAGATTGCCACCTTTAGCAGTGCTGAGTATGTCACCAGTGACGTCACATTCACGACAGCAAGAAACTGAAGCCAAGAGACATTGCCCAAATCATGCCTATTGCATGCAAATAGTCCAGATGTATTATGTAGGAATTACTTGAGTTGTCAAAGAAGATTGCCACTTTGAGCAATGCTGAGTATGTCACCAGTGACGTCACATTCACGACAGCAAGAAGCTGAAGCCAAGAGACATTGCCCAAATCATGCCTATTGCATGCAAATAGTCCAGATGTATTATGTAGGAATTACTTGAGTTGTCAAAGAAGATTGCCACCTTTAGCAGTGCTGAGTATGTCACCAGTGACGTCACATTCACGACAGCAAGAAACTGAAGCCAAGAGACATTGCCCAAATCATGCCTATTGCATGCAAATAGTCCAGATGTATTATGTAGGAATTACTTGAGTTGTCAAAGAAGATTGCCACCTTTAGCAGTGCTGAGTATGTCACCAGTGACGTCACATTCACGACAGCAAGAAACTGAAGCCAAGAGACATTGCCCAAATCATGCCTATTGCATGCAAATAGTCCAGATGTATTATGTAGGAATTACTTGAGTTGTCAAAGAAGATTGCCACTTTGAGCAATGCTGAGTATGTCACCAGTGACGTCACATTCACGACAGCAAGAAGCTGAAGCCAAGAGACATTGCCCAAATCATGCCTATTGCATGCAAATAGTCCAGATGTATTATGTAGGAATTACTTGAGTTGTCAAAGAAGATTGCCACTTTGAGCAATGCTGAGTATGTCACCAGTGGCGTCACATTCACGACAGCAAGAAACTGAAGCCAAGAGACATTGCCCAAATCATGCCTATTGCATGCAAATAGTCCAGATGTATTATGTAGGAATTACTTGAGTTGTCAAAGAAGATTGCCACCTTGAGCAGTGCTGAGTATGTCACCAGTGACGTCACATTCATGACAGCAAGAAACTGAAGGCAAGAGACATTGCCCAAATCATGCCTATTGCATGCAAATAGTCCAGATGTATTATGTAGGAATTACTTGAGTTGTCAAAGAAGATTGCCACTTTGAGCAATGTTGTTGTTGTGCCGACGTTGCTATGGATACGATATATTTTTATCTATACATTTATTTTATTTAGTGTCTGTAAGTTGGACGATCTTCAACAGTGTTGTTTTATGACATTACTTAATTGTATATTAAAATGTAATATGAAATGCAAGCTCGTATACAAATTATTTTGTTTTCTATTGCACGCATGAAAGATTATTTTTACACGAAAATAGAATAAAATAGTCTGATCTAAACACTATAATGCTATTGCCAATTTGATTGTATTAATAATATTGTTAGGTGAAAGCTTAATTTCAAAGCGGGAAGAAATATTTATTATTTTTTTAGCGAAGTAAAACCCATACATTTCAAATAACCATCTTTATCCACGCAGTTTCTCTATTAGCATGTGTTTCTCTGTCACGCCTGCGCAGAAACTCGTAAAATTTGAGTCCGCTATATTAAATAATATAGGTTTAAAGATTTAATCTAGACGTATTCTAGACAGAATTTAGAATAGGTCTAAAATTTATGAAATAGAAAATGAATAACAAAGATATCCCTGGAATCAATAATTTGTTAAATAGGGATAGTTGAAAAAATATTATGGTCGAAATTATCATAGGAATATCATCTAAATTTGTACATTTCGAGATATCGTCCGCTATTGGTACAATTATACCGTCCTTTATCTGAAGGGTAAGGCTTCTGTAAGTAGCAAGAGTGCAACCTTGCTTAAGGAATAAATATGTACCATACAACTGGTAAATTGTACCTTCTCATGCAATATTAATTTGTAGGCTAAATAATTGTTTATGAAACGTCAGTGATGAATGTGCCATTCGTATTTATTTATAATAAATAATATTTATTAGGCTATTTATTCAATATTAAACATTAAATAATAAATTTAAAGGATGTAATTAATGACTAAATAATTGCAGAGTAATATATAGGAACACCTACTCAGTATGTATTGTCAAGTCTCTGAGGATGCTTACTTTCTAACCGAAATGTACATAAGACTAGAATAAAAATATTTACGCTGGGAGTTTTGTTGTGTATCGAATTTAACAAAAATAAACCACAGTAAGTTATTATAAAATATTATTGAATATATAGGATTGCTGACTTATATAATAACAAATATTTGTCTCTACATGTTGGGTCGAGACTGGCAAAATATCAAATGCTGTGTTCTAACGTTAATCTGTGTCGTAGATAGATTATTGAAGCTCTATATCTGACACGTGACTCGTATGTCTCGTGTTTGTTACAATCTCATGAGACATTGTTAAATATGTAGTAATTTAACAAAGAATGCCTTATATAAATTTCCAGCTGCCACCAGATAAATCGTCATTTTTCCCCTTGCGGTAACAATTCTTATGACCATAAAATTGTGAAACAAAATGTTGAACTAATTATTTTCAAGTCTGAAAACGTTTCAAATATGAAAATGTTTATTGAGATGTGTTATAAAATAAAAACTAATTGCAAAATATGGAGAGAAGATATATACTTTTATACTTCCTGAAATTCTTGGATACTCTGCAAGAATATATGCCAAGGAATGTAAAGGGATGAACGAGTAGTATGCTCATGAGACTCCAGTAATTTCACGGTGTCGGATTAAGGACGGTTAGTCCTGAGATTAAAGGACAAGTCTACGAGCGGTTTAGTCAGAGAAAAATTAGAGTGTTTCGAGTAATTTTTAGTAGGAAATCTATTGAATAAGCATCGCTTCAAGAAATGAAACAAAATCTCAGCTTGGAGAGCTTCGCAACGAGCTCGTCAATGTTCGATTCAAAGACTGATAGCTTAGGCAAACAGTTTCCAGCTCTTGTTTCAGTGTCGACGATGAAATGTTTTCATGCTAATAAGCTTGTGATCACAGAGGGAACGGAATAGTAGTTATCGTTAATGTTGTCAGAAAAAGCTGTTTAGTGCTTACGGTTCATTGCTCTATGTTTGTATATTAGACCTATTATTATTTTTATTGTTGTTACTATTATTTTATTATTATTACTATTCTTATTTTTATTGTTATTTTATTGTTATTCTTGTTATTATTAATAATAATATAACTCCGCTACGCCGGTCCCAAGCCCGGAGCCTCATCTTAGGATGGGGGAGGAGGAGGGATAGAGGAGTAATACCTCTTTGAAATACCTTGATTCAGCTCGGCCGGCTAATTGTATCTTGTGAGGGCTCCTTGTACAGGGTTACAGTACTCAGGAAACCCCGAAAACAAACCAAAGATAGAAGTTCTAGATAAATCAAATCATACACACACATACACACGCACACCTACACTCACACATACACACACGCACAGAGACATATTCACTCAATAACACACACACACACACACACACACACACACACACACACACACACACACACACACACACACACACACACACACACACACACACACACACACACACACACACACACACACACACACACACACACACACACACACACACACACACACACTTATTTACAGTATATCAACAGTATATACATTTCTTTCTAAGTTATTGTTTCGGTTTTAGAAATCATCTTTGTTTTTTAAAACTGTAGAAAATTGAAATGGAAGTAAATATTGTGTAAATATGCATAATATTTTAACTTGTATAAACTGATAACTCTATATTCCATCAGCGTTTAGTGCATTGTTCAGTCCTCTCTCCAGATCAGCTCTCTCTGCAGTGAAGATGAATCAATTCAAACTTACTCCAAAAACGTTTCACTGTGATTGCTGCTCTTTTCCCATGGTATTCTTGGAGTCTGCAATTTAGTAGCAGTCGCAATTGATCGGTTTTAGGCTGCCTTCAATAAGTTTTGTAATTTATTACATTGTGATAAATTTTAAATTTGAAATCGTGGACGCTCGAAGGCAGACCATCTATCTCTACGTCCATCTTGGGATAGATCTTCTGCTTAGCTACGGAACAGCATCTTTGAACCTCTTCCCTGGATATCCGGAAAAACCGTTCGTTCGTCACGAGAGCTTAATTTCGTTTCCATACTATAATTTAATTTTAATTTTGATTATTAGAAGGAAAGGATAATTCTATCTTATTTTCTATCTTTCATTACTAAAATCAACCCTTTGGACCGGACTTTGGCAGCTGTTTTAGTTTTAAAACTTTTAAAATAATATTTTTAAAAGATTTTGCTCAAGTGCAAAATCTGAATTCAAGACTGTTTTGGCCGTCTCAGTTTGTGTGTATGTGTGTATATATATATATATATATATATATATATATATATATATATATATATATATAACTAATTGTTAAATAGAAAACCGCTTGACTCATATCAGTTGGATAAATACAAATAACCACAGAGTTTTATTGTTATATATTTATCTAAATGTTAGTTTTTAATTCTGTGAAATATTTGTAAATAATGGTTTATATCAATTTTTATATTCAATGCAATTGTGTCTTTTTTGTAACTCATAAACTCATAAATAATCTTTACTCGTATACATTAAGTGTAGCTTATCAAATAACATTTAGCTCACTTATGCTTTTCAGACGTTTAAATTCATTATATTTGATAATAAATTGTTATTGACTAATAAATTCTAAAATTCTAAATATAATCTTATTCTCTTGCCTTAAACATACCAAACCAAACACATTTATATCCCAACCTACTTTAACTCTCATATAGAGAAATATACACATTACAAGGTGCATTCAGCATAAACGGTATGGAGTTCATATTTACATTAAAGTAGCCACCAGATATCACTTTGTTTTCTTGCAAAGTCCAGAGGTACATTTGTTTCAACTGCTTTTCTAATCCCTTGTGTGTATTTGATTGGAGAACGTCCAGAAAGTCCTGTTTCGCATGCCGTATTTCCGATTCCATTAGTGTACAGGAAAAAAGTGGTAAAACCATCGGCAATAAATAAAGAAACGTCTTAGATGCCGTTAAATAAATGCTGTAGATATGTAGATAGCCCATAGTAAAACCTAGATATAAGCCCACAGTTGTAAAGTGCAGAGTACAGCCACAAATAAAGTAGTCCACGGTAAAACGGAGAGCATGAAATATTTCGTTGTAAAGCTTCTTCACGTATCTTAGCTGTTGTTTCTGCATATCATGGTCCGACGGGAGTGCTCTACTCGTAGACTCTACAGGAGGCAGTAGATGGAGTACGCAGATATTTGGTTCGTCGCTCTGCAGCGCGACCTTCAACTCCAGCAGACATTTTCTCGCCATTTTCATGCGGTCACGCAGCGTCAAGAGGAGGAAGCTGAAGGTAAACAACATTGACCAAATCATGCCAAGTGTAAGCAAATATTCCGCATGTATAGCGTAGGATAACAAAGAGTTGTCAAGGAATATTGTCACTTTTGTTACCGCTGAGTAGGTAATGACTGAGATTACGTTAGTGACAGCAAGAAGAAGAGCAAAGATTCTGTGCTTGCAATGGTCAATCGGATGTCCCAGGTTCTGCAGCCTTCTGTCAATACTTCCCAGGTCCTCAAATATGCGGAGATAGAACGGGTATTTCTTGTACGTTGTCCATAACAAATGGATACCACAGCTGGAAAATGTAACGGTGAGTGGAACCATAAACACGTTTACAATATTACTGTCTGCATTCAACATACGAGCGGGGAGAACCACTGCGCATACCAGACACAAACAGCACAGCAGGAACACCGTGTACATTGCGTACACATCCTTCCGGCAATGTTGTTTGAGCGACACGACTGTAACACCGTAAATACCCGAGATCACAGACAACGGAGCGTAGCTCCAAGTTATATCTTTCGCCATTGTACGAGTGAGACTTTCTGCTAGATATTAGAACTAGTTAGTAATACTTGTAAATTTAGGCTTTGTTTCATAACCGTTGCTATGGAGACGATATATGCTTGAGTAAATTCCTTTATTTTATAAAGTGCGGGTCAATCAATACCCATGATGTTGGTTTCTTTAAATATATAATATGTTGAGTAAAATAATTTAATAATTTATATGATTTCTAAAGGTGTGAAGGCTAATGTGAAAGATATGCAATAGAAAATTTTTGAATTCCAAAGATGGTAATCAATAATTTAGGCTTTTATCGACATATAAAAAATATTTTTTTAAAATAGAAATAAATTTAACAATCTCGTGTATATAATTAGATTTACAGTGATTCAAACTTTCTTCATTCCGATGAACGAACATTTCTCATTTTTTTACTTAAGAACTTCTTAAGCATAATTGCTTAAGCTGATATTTTAATAAAATTATTGTAACGATAAAATATGAAAAAGCTGTTTCCATGATCAGTACTAAGAATGGTTAGGCTAGAGGTCATGGTTGCCATGGTCACTTTAACTTATCACTAAGAATGGTTAGGCTAGAGGTCATGGTTGCCATGATCATTTTAACTTATCATTAAGAATGATTAGGCTAGAGGTCATGGTTGCCATGGTCACTTCAACTTATCACTAAGAATGGTTAGGCTAGAGGTCATTGTTGCCATGGTCACTTTAACTTATCACTAAGAATGGTTAGGCTAGAGGTCATGGTTGCCATGCCCACTTTAACTTATCACTAAGAATGGTTAGGCTAGAGGTCATGATTGCCTTGGTCACTTTAACTTATCACTAAGAATGGTTAGACTAGAGGTCATGTTTGCCATGGTCACTTTAACTTATTAATAAGAATTGTTAGGCTAGAGGTCATGATTGCCTTGGTCCCTTTAACTTATCACTAAGTATGGTTTGGCTGGAGGTCATGGTTGCCATGGTCACTTTAACTTATTACTAAGAATGGTTAGGCTAGAGGTCATGATTGCCATGGTCACTTAAACTTATCACTAAGAATGGTTTGGCTGGAGGTCATGATTGTCATTGTCACTTTAACTTATCACTAAGAATGGTTAGGCTAGAGGTCATGATTGCCATGGTCACTTAAACTTATCACTAAGAATGGTTTGGCTGGTGGTCATGATTGCCTTGGTCACGTTAACTTATCACTAAGAATGGTTAGGCTAGAGGTCATGATTGCCATTGTCACTTTAACTTATCACTAAGAATGGTTAGGCTAGAGGTCATGATTGCCATTGTCACTTTAACTTATCACTAAGAATGGTTAGGCTAGAGGTCATGATTGCCATTGTCACTTTAACTTATCACTAAGAATGGTTAGGCTAGAGGTCATGATTGCCTTGGTCACGTTAACTTATCACTAAGAATGGTTAGGCTAGAGGTCATGATTGCCATTGTCACTTTAACTTATCACTAAGAATGGTTAGGCTAGAGGTCATGATTGCCTTGGTCACGTTAACTTATCACTAAGAATGGTTAGGCTAGAGGTCATGATTGTCTTTGTCACTTTAACTTATCACTAAGAATGGTTTGGCTGGAGGTCATGGTTGCCATAGTCACTTTAACTTATTTTTAAAAATGGTTAGGCTAGAGGTCATGATTGCCATGGTCACTTAAACTTATTACTAAGAATGGTTAGGCTAGAGGTCATGATTGCCATGGTCACTTAAACTTATTACTAAGAATGGTTAGGCTAGAGGTCATGATTGCCATGGTCACTTAAACTTATCACTAAGAATGGTTAGGCTAGAGGTCATGATTGCCTTGGTCACTTTAACTTATCACTAAGAATGGTTAGGCTAGAGCTCATGATTGCCTTTGTCACGTTAACTTATCACTAAGAATGGTTAGGCTAGAGGTCATGATTGCCTTGGTCACGTTAACTTATCACTAAGAATGGTTAGGCTAGAGGTCATGATTGCCTTGGTCACGTTAACTTATCACTAAGAATGGTTAGGCTAGAGGTCATGATTGTCTTTGTCACTTTAACTTATCACTAAGAATGGTTTGGCTGGAGGTCATGGTTGCCATAGTCACTTTAACTTATTAATAAGAATGGTTAGGCTAGAGGTCATGATTGCCATGGTCACTTAAACTTATTACTAAGAATGGTTAGGCTAGAGGTCATGATTGCCATGGTCACTTAAACTTATCACTAAGAATGGTTAGGCTAGAGGTCATGATTGCCTTGGTCACTTTAACTTATCACTAAGAATGGTTAGGCTAGAGCTCATGATTGCCTTTGTCACGTTAACTTATCACTAAGAATGGTTAGGCTAGAGGTCATGATTGCCTTGGTCACGTTAACTTATCACTAAGAATGGTTAGGCTAGAGGTCATGATTGTCTTTGTCACTTTAACTTATCACTAAGAATGGTTTGGCTGGAGGTCATGGTTGCCATAGTCACTTTAACTTATTTTTAAAAATGGTTAGGCTAGAGGTCATGATTGCCTTGGTCACTTTAACTTATTACTAAGAATGGTTAGGCTAGAGGTCATGATTGCCTTGGTCACTTTAACTTATCACTAAGAATGGTTAGGCTATAGGTCATGATTGCCATGGTCACTTTAACTTATCACTAAGAATGGTTAAGCTAGAGGTCATGATTGCCATGGTCACTTTAACCTATCACTAAGAGTGCTTAGGCTAGAGGTCATGATTGCCATGGTCACTTTAACTTATCACTAATAATGATTTGGCTGGAGGTCATGATTGCCATGTTCACTTTAACTTATCACTAAGAATGGTTAGGCTAGAGGTCATGATAAGAGGTCTACCAATAAGAAATTTTCTAAATTGTTCCAGACTCCAGTATTGCTGTCTAAAAAGTAGAAGCAAATTGGTATTTACTTGTTTCTAATTGGATTTTACGTGTTCGATGACAAATCATTCAAACAGAAGTTAAACAGACATTAACGCAATATCCCTGAATTACTTCATTACAAATGAATGCGCAAAGGGGTAATACTGTTATAACGTCACACGCAAGCAAAGAGAATCATTAGTTGTATTGATTAGGCAATTACTTAACACAATTATGGAATTGATAAAAATATATCGTCTCCATAGCAGCGCTTAGGAAACAAAGTATTTCTTAACAAATAAGTTAAGGTTAATCCGTTACGCAGCAGTACCGAATGGTTGAAAAATGGCTGAAATATGTCGCGGAGGTTTGCCCCATTATCAATAATGTCGAGCTTTTACGGTGTTACAGTCGTGTCGCTCAAGCAACAATGTTGGAAAGGAATATACGCTGTTCCTGCTATGGTGCTTATTTCTGGCAGGTTCAGTGGTTGTCGCCAGCTTTATGCTTAATGAAGACGACACGATTGTAAAGGTGTTCGTAGTACCCCTCTTCACATCATTCTACACCTGTGGCTGTCACTTTTTATGGACAGCGTAAAAGAAACACCCTTTCTACCTCCGAATCTTCGAGGATGTGGCAAACATAGACAGGAGGCTTCAAAGCCTTGGGCACTGCATTGATCATACCAAGTACAGGACATGGGCCATCCTCTCTGTTGTTACAAACGTAACTTCAGTGGTTATCTACTCAGCAACGCTAAAGGTGAAAATCTTCCTTGACGACAGAATAGTGTCTTACTTAATCCATGTGCAGCATTTGTATACAGTTGGTATGATTTGGGGGGGTATTGCTTACCTTCGTCTTCTTGCTGCTGGCCGTGCGTTGCCGCATGCAAGTGGCAAGGCAATGCCTGAAGGACCTAAAGGTAATACTGGAGAACGACGAGCCACAGTTCTGCATACTTCAAGTACTGCCCCCTGTAGAGTCTACGAGTGCATCGCTCCCATCGAGTCATGTATGCAGAAACAAAAGCTAAGGAACTTGAAGAAACTTTACAACGACATTTTCCATGCTCTGCGTTTTACCGTGGAATATTACATCGGTGGCTGCACCTTGTACTTTATATTTTTGGCTTTATATCTTGGATTTGTTATGGGATATCTACGTGGCTACACTTTTACTTTACTGGTATGGCTATCGTGTCTGTTTTCCCTACCTATGGTTTTATCTATTCTCTTATGTACACTTGTGGAGTCGGAAATACGACATGCAAGAGAGAAGAATTTCTGGAGGTTTTGCAATTAAACAAACGTCAGAAATTACAAAAGCAGTTGAGACAAATGCACTGCTGGATTATGCATGAGGACAAAGTGATATCAGGTGGTTACTTTAATGTGAATGTGAATTCTATCCCATTCATGATAAATGCAGCTTGTACTGTGTATATTTCTATTTATGGGTACGTCTTGCTAAAAGTATATATAACACAAAGAACACTGAAAATGTTTACGATTTATATTTGTTTAGTTGACATTGCATAGTCAGACCCTAAGAAAACCTTTGCTGCGTTCTTAGTTAAAGATAATGTGTATGTTATACTCCATGTGATTAACTAATTACTTATTCTAGACATCATACATTATATGCAGTGCAATGTGGCCAAAGTAATAGCTATCTAGCTGAGTGTTATCAATAGACTTGTACTCAGATAAATATCCACAAATATTCGCATATAACTTGTGAGGAGGTCGTAAGAAGGGGTTCTTCTACTTATCTTGCTGAGACCTTGGCACATGAATATAAAATGTCTATATTAAAATAAAATTTAGATAAAACAGGGCAAGAAGTTCCCCTCCCAATCCTTGGACTGTAGACGTAGCAGAATATAACTGAGATGTAGCTGAAATTAGATATAGTTCAGACGTAAGTGAAATTATTCTATGTAAGGGCAAAGACCATTTTGTAATTATAAAAGTATGTAATTATGTGTGTAATTGTAATATAATAAACGTTCCTTTGTACCACGAGAGATATATTATGTGTTTATGCTTCCTATTAAGTATCAGGTTTACAATATAAATGTCTATATATATAGAAAAAATAATTTTACTGGGTGTGCAACTCAATTTACTCAATTTACAAAAATGTATTTAATAATAAAACATAGAATAATAAAACATAAACTTCTATAAAACTCGAAACAAGAAATGCCATTCTCTATTCTAAAATGTTATAAGTCCCACAATGTGGGGAATCCCACGATTTGAGAGATATTCAAGTCCTATGACTTTCCATAGACAAGACAGTTTCAATAAAACGAATGTATATCTCAGTGTTTGAACTTTTATTTTATAAACAAATAGATAATTGTACATTTTTGCGTTATGCACATCAGTTGATTTACTCATAAAAATAACTTGTAAGGATGTAGGCTGGTAAGAAAAGGCTTGAAGAATAACAGCTTTACGTAAGTGGGTTCCAAGTACAGTGACAATAGAATGAGATCAGCTGGAGCCAGACACACGCTGTTACTAAAGCAAGTGTTACATCTGAGTTTATCGCTGTTACACCATATTAGCCATGATTTTGTCGTAATAGTCAAGTGATCTTGGGGATTATATTCGGTGTTATGCCATTGGTTTGGGACAAGAGTATATATATTACAGGCAATTAAAAAAAAATACAATCAAAATCCAAAAAACGTCTGTGGCAGGTATCAACATGTTGTTAAAACACCATTATCAAATTTTATTTGAATCAATTTACAAAAAGCAATTATATAATATCATTATTAAATATGAACATAACATGATTATATTTCTGCACGAAGATATATTTTAGCCACTAAAATGAGAAGTAAATTAGGTCAACTAGCTCACGTAACTAAAACAAAAGATGAACTACAATATCAACAAAGAAAAGTAAAAGTGAAAAAAAGCATTTATTTACTAAGCACAATTCATAACAACCAAATTTAGTGATAAATAATAAATAAAAATTAACTTATAATTATATCTTCTTCGTACTTGTGTATAACACGAGGAAGATGGTTTGACCTAGGAAAATGTCCTGCATTTACGGCGACGTCACCTCTGGGAGTTGATATTAATCGGTGAAACGGGGGAAGAAAGCTGTATATGATAAAGGGGACATTTAGACCTATATCTCTACTTAAGTCTCCTTAATTCCAATAAACATCAGTTGTGTTGGTAAGGAATTGTCTTTAGACTATGTACAGAGATGTGGAAATGTTCTCGGAGACATGTCATTGCTACCGCATTGGCGACGATCTCTGAGTTCGCTGTACGATCTCTTCAACACAGAGAAATACATTCTGGAATATACTAGGCCAGTGTAGTAAGTTTGCTTTAATTTAAATCAGCAACGAAGCTGAATAGTGCAAATTAAAAATGATTTTATATGTAAATGCATCGATAATTGTTTCTAAGATAAAATAATAATCAATGTTTACTTTTTGTTTCTAAAACCGAGATTATTTAAAGCAAGTAGATTACAGTGAAAAATATTTGAATTAGTAATTTTCTTTAATAAATATTTCAGTTTATTTTTCTTAAAAACTTGATAAAAAGTCAACACTTTAAATAATATCAAACTTTATTACACTTCGGTTTATTATTTCTATAATATTACTTTGTAGCATTATCACTATTATCCAGGATCATGTATAGAGGTAGAAATAACTCTAAATATAGCTATGAAGCGAGTCACATAAAAAATCACCACTACATGTGCCCAAGGTCATGCGTATGATACAGTACTACCCCGGGGTATCTTCCGTTACATCCTCTTTGAAGGGAGATAATAATAGACTCTTAGTTAGGGCAATATGGAGGAACATGATGGTTCCTTGGTTCTGGGAACAGAAGAGTACTATGGAAGCTGTATCTGACTCGTCCCTCGACGCGAAGGCGAGAGACAAACACTCAACATGTTAAATTTGTTAAGACAGTTGATTTGATATATTTTCTACGATTGATTCTGCCCTCTGAGTTGACAAACGGAAAGATTTAAATAAGTTTACCTCTTCGGGCCACATTTCTTCGGATTCTTAAAGTTCGCATTCTTTGTAATTTTTCCATCGGTAAACGGTTTAACACATTTTGGGATTTCAAAAACAACACTTAAGCTGGCACGAGTTGCATCCTCTTTGTCAGTGTAGAGTTTGCTGATATTTCAATCCGTGCTTCAAAGCCTCAAATGATTCTATCTCGGAAGAGGTTGGCTGTCACGGAGGCTGGGTTGGTCTTGGGGTGGCAAAAACCGCTCTTAGCGCAACCCGTCATATCCCCATACACAGCATCGGGAGATAATCACATCTTTCCCGCCCTATTCCAACCAACCCTTACTTATCTCCTATTTACAATGGATGTAGATGTCTCCTTAACCCCTTCTAGATATCTCTTTATGCTCGCTATAAGTGAACTTTAGTTAAGCACGATTCAAGAAAAACCAATCAAAGTCTCTACTTAAGATTATCAGGATGTCACTCTCCTCCTTCCCTTAAGCTACATCCGGCTACCTCTATACTCGCTCATCTTTTATACATCCGAGGTAAACAACTGTAAAAATAATCTGTTTGTAAATAGTTTGTAAAGATAATGAAATGTAGACATAACTTAGATATTACTTCTGTCATAAATCACAATCGTAAATCTTTGTTATTAATTTTATACTGTCAAAGAAATATATTTGCTTAAACCAAGCTGTCCGCGTGAACATAACATATAGAGAACAAAACGTTGGTTTGAATTAGGGATAGAATAATGTAAGGGAGATTGGAGTGTTTTACTGTGGCAGTCGTAGCCTCCAGTCCTCCCGTTACTATTTCTAGTATTAAAAATATTAAACAAAGAGAAATAAAACTATAATTTTAAATTGAGAAAATGGGTTATGATCTCCTGATTCATCTAGGAATACTTGAGCTATATATACTCCATTCCATTTCTTCTACATACAAGGACCTCCCTTGTATACCGGCCCTGCCCACTTATCTCCATATCTACTACTCACAAGGAGGTACCCCACCTGCATAATTCCATCTTATCTACTTTGGGAGGCGCAGGGGTATATTGTTGGCAGCTTACGCGTGATTTATCCTCACAATAAAGCCCTTTTACAGTCTGATTTATAATGTTCAGTGTTAATGACGTTCTACAGTATTTTCTCAGATCTTATAATCACTTTAAATAATATAAAAATATTTTAAAACACTTGTAATATATAACATGTAAACACTCTAAAGTGTGTTTGTTTATTCCAGTATAATTACAGTAACTACATATATAAAAACACTTGAAATATATAACATGTAAACACTCTAAAGTGTGTCTGTTTATTCCAATATAATTACAGTAACTACATATATAAAAACACTTGTAATATATAACATGTAAACACTCTAAAGTGTGTTTGTTTATTCCAGTATAATTACAGTAGCTACATATATAAAAACACTTGTAATATATAACATGTAAACACTCTAAAGTGTGTTTGTTTATTCCAGTATAATTACAGTAGCTACATATATAAAAACACTTGTAATATATAACATGTAAACACTCTAAAGTGTGTTTGTTTATTCCAGTATAATTACAGTAACTACATATATAAAAACACTTGTAATATATAACATGTAAACATTCTAAAGTGTGTTTGTTTATTCCAGTATAATTACAGTAACTACATATATAAAAACACTTGTAATATATAACATGTAAGCACTCTAAAGTGTGATTGTTTATTCCAGTATAATTACAGTAGCTATATATATAAAAACACTTGTAATATATAACATGTAAACACTCTAAAGTGTGTTTGTTTATTCCAGTATAATTACAGTAACTACATATATAAAAACACTTGTAATATATAACATGTAAACACTCTAAAGTGTGTTTGTTTATTCCAGTATAATTACAGTAACTACATATATAAAAACACTTGTAATATATAACATGTAAACACTCTAAAGTGTGTTTGTTTATTCCAGTATAATTACAGTAGCTATATATATAAAAACACTTGTAATATATAACATGTAAACACTCTAAAGTGTGTTTGTTTATTCCAGTATATTTACAGTAGCTACATATATAAAAACACTTGTAATATATAACATGTAAACACTCTAAAGTGTGTTTGTTTATTCCAGTATAATTACAGTAACTACATATATAAAAACACTTGTAATATATAACATGTAAGCACTCTAAAGTGTGATTGTTTATTCCAATATAATTACAGTAGCTACATATATAAAAACACTTGTAATATATAACATGTAAACACTCTAAAGTGTGTTTGTTTATTCCAGTATAATTACAGTAGCTATATATATATAAAAACACTTGTAATATATAACATGTAAACACTCTAAAGTGTGTTTGTTTATTCCAGTATAATTACAGTAACTACATATATAAAAACACTTGTAATATATAACATGTAAACACTCTAAAGTGTGTTTGTTTATTCCAGTATAATTACAGTAACTACATATATAAAAACACTTGTAATATATAACATGTAAACACTCTAAAGTGTGTTTGTTTATTCCAGTATAATTACAGTAACTACATATATAAAAACACTTGTAATATATAACATGTAAACACTCTAAAGTGTGTTTGTTTATTCCAGTATAATTACAGTAACTACATATATAAAAACACTTGTAATATATAACATGTAAACACTCTAAAGTGTGTTTGTTTATTCCAGTATATTTACAGTAACTACATATATAAAAACACTTGTAATATATAACATGTAAACACTCTGAAGTGTGTTTGTTTATTCCAGTATAATTACAGTAACTACATATATAAAAACACTTGTAATATATAACATGTAAACACTCTGAAGTGTGTTTGTTTATTCCAGTATAATTACAGTAGCTACATATATAAAAACACTTGTAATATATAACATGTAAACACTCTAAAGTGTGTTTGTTTATTCCAGTATAATTACAGTAACTACATATATAAAAACACTTGTAATATATAACATGTAAACACTCTAAAGTGTGTTTGTTTATTCCAGTATAATTACAGTAACTACATATATAAAAACACTTGTAATATATATTACATGTAAACACTCTAAAGTGTGTTTGTTTATTCCAGTATAATTACAGTAACTACATATATAAAAACACTTGTAATATATAACATGTAAACACTCTAAAGTGTGTTTGTTTATTCCAGTATAATTACAGTAACTACATATATAAAAACACTTGTAATATATAACATGTAAACACTCTAAAGTGTGTTTGTTTATTCCAGTATAATTACAGTAACTACATATATAAAAACACTTGTAATATATAACATGTAAACACTCTAAAGTGTGTTTGTTTATTCCAGTATAATTACAGTAACTACATATATAAAAACACTTGTAATATATAACATGTAAACACTCTAAAGTGTGTTTGTTTATTCCAGTATAATTACAGTAACTACATATATAAAAACACTTGTAATATATAACATGTAAACACTCTAAAGTGTGTTTGTTTATTCCAGTATATTTACAGTAGCTACATATATAAAAACACTTGTAATATATAACATGTAAACACTCTAAAGTGTGTTTGTTTATTCCAGTATATTTACAGTAGCTACATATATAAAAACACTTGTAATATATAACATGTAAACACTCTAAAGTGTGTTTGTTTATTCCAGTATATTTACAGTAGCTACATATATAAAAACACTTGTAATATATAACATGTAAACACTCTAAAGTGTGTTTGTTTATTCCAGTATATTTACAGTAACTACATATATAAAAACACTTGTAATATATAACATGTAAACACTCTAAAGTGTGTTTGTTTATTCCAGTATAAATACAGTAACTACATATATAAAAACACTTGTAATATATAACATGTAAACACTCTAAAGTGTGTTTGTTTATTCCAGTATAATTACAGTAGCTACATATATAAAAACACTTGTAATATATAACATGTAAACACTCTAAAGTGTGTTTGTTTATTCCAGTATAATTACAGTAGCTACATATATAAAAGCACTTGTAATATATAACATGTAAACACTCTAAAGTGTGTTTGTTTATTCCAGTATAATTACAGTAGCTACATATATAAAAACACTTGTATAATATAACATGTAAACACTCTAAAGTGTGTTTGTTTATTCCAGTATAATTACAGTAGCTACATATATAAAAACACTTGTAATATATAACATGTAAACACTCTAAAGTGTGTTTGTTTATTCCAGTATAATTACAGTAGCTACATATATAAAAACACTTGTAATATATAACAGGAAAGCTAATTTTGCTACCTCTGAAAACAATTTTACCGTGGTACAGTGGAAAGTCACAGGCGTTGCTTGAGTAATTTCAACATTTGCTGGAGTCGAGCCTAAAGATAACGTAAAGAGGAGAGACAAAGTGGAAAAAATACATCATGGTGGATAGGCCTCATTGTGTGGCCATATACAATCGATTCATGGGAGGAATGACCTTAGTGACAAGATGGCTGCTCACTACCCTCTTGCTATGAAAAGTAAACGATTTTATCTTCGGAGTTTTTAATTTTCTCAACTTTGCTATGGTAAATTCGTGGGTTGTTCAAAACCAAAAAAATTCATCTAACATGTCATTCTTGGATTGTAAGGCAGGCATAGTTAACTCATTGATCCCTACCTCTCTGAAAAAGAATATGGTTGGTCGACCACCCAATGTTACACCACCAATAAAAAAAAAAAGATGTCGAAACGGTGTAACAGGCGATGTGCTATTCGATGGCGAAGGGCACTTTCCGTCGTAAGGCGTTCCAGGAAGAAGCCAAGAGAAAAACTGAAAAATCCGCACAAGGTACAAGTCCCGCAAGTGTAAAGCTCCTATGTGTTCTGAGTGTATGACAAACTTCTATGACAGAAGCATTTGACAGCCTACACTGAACCTATGTAGCTATAAATAAATTGTTTCAAAACTATATTTTCCGAAATTATGTTTCCAACACGTTTATTTATTTGACTAACTACAGTTGTTTATGTTGATTTTTTATATTATTACAGTAACATTTTCTGAAACTGTTGTTGTGTATTGGGTTTTGAGCGTTAATGTTTGTGTTACTTTTTACTTCATATAACTACAGCATAAAAGAACATTCAAAGATTTTAGTTTGTATACAATGGTCCGTATTTTTTGGTTTATCTTCTTAAAATCAGTTATTTTGATGTAAAATAAAGCTACGGTTATTTACTCGTACCTAATTTATTTTGGTTACTACTTTACAAAAGAGTTGTAAAGTAGATTGGTTAAGTGTTTGTAATTAATAAGAGTGATATTTGAATTAATCAAAACAGGAAAGTCTTATGTAATGCGAAAGTTAATGTACCCATCTATGGCCATGAAGCAGAAGAGGGTAACGTTCTGATAAACAACAGGCATACATATGCGTTGTGACTCATTTGTGTACATTAACAAATTTATGATTTGTTATTTACAAAATAATGTTAAGAGAGTTGACTAAAAATTATGGTTGTTTTAGACATAAAGCATTCAAAAAAAAGAAATATATTATCAGTTTTTTAAACATTCACTTAAAACTGTCCCTGAAGAGGTTTTTTCATAAAAAAACAAATTTGTTCACATTTGTATGCACTTCATTGTGTTCCGATCGAAGATGACCTGAACATTACGGAATTAGGTTAAATTATTCAGTTGTAAAATGCAATACGTTGCTATAGTTATGGAGTAATTTAATACACATTCAGACAATATATCGTAAAAGTTGGAAAATGCTTTCACAGCAGGAAATATCTAGGAAACAGGCCAATCTTATTAGTAAATTAGAATTTATTGGCAATATAATGTATTTAATACCCTGTAGGTAGCATTTAGTCTTCTTAAGCAATACCAGAAGCCTATTCTTTATTTTGATGGCCTATTCAGCTTCTAACCGAGGATAGTGAGCGATTTTTGGTTCTATTATTTGATAAAAGGCATCCATGGAAGTTCATTTATTGTAATGTTTTTATTAATTGGTATAACATTATTCATTTTATTACTATTTAATGTTTTATATTTAGTGCTAAAGATTTTTATAGTAATTATTTTTGCTTGTTTAGAACAGTATAGCATTTTTTTGTTATCTATTTTAGTGTTTTTAATTTGCTGAAATTTTAGTTTTCAGCCGGTACTTAAGTTTGCCGATTTTAACTAAAATTGGTTTTTCACAAGGAATAAAATCATACGTATTTACTGTTCCCGGTCCCCTGTTTCCGGTCAGTAGAAGATATTTGTTAATTTGTTGATGCTCGAAGTATAGCATCAGCGGAGAGATCCCTTCTAATTGTCATTAAAGATTGCAAATATGGTCTACGGACGTCAGTTTTCAGCTTCGAAGACCCAGTGTATAGCATCTATTTGTTGTAGGCAAAACGAGGACCTTATCCTTTGTCTTGTTGATATGCGGCTCCTGTCCACGGATATTATTTTTAATATACTAGCTTTTAACAAGACTAAAACGGTTTAACAAAAACCTTTTTGTATCAATAGGCTCTATAAACTATTCACCAATAAAGTAATTTCCTTTCACAATTATAACAAAAAAGAAACCATACAAATGTTTAATTTTTTTTTTGTTATTAAAAGCTAATTAAACAAATTGTTATAGATTTTTAAAAAAATTATTAAAATTTACACATTATCTAAATCATTTTACCTAGCGGTATCAATTTTTTCAGGACCTATTGAGTCCTGAAAGCACAGTTATAATTTAACTGAAGCAACTAAATAACGTCTAAATAAGGCCTGAGTATAACAATATACCCAGATAACAAAACTGATAGACTCGCAAATTTAATGTTTAGTGAAACAACACAGATTTAGGAAAAAGAAGAGAAGAATTCTTGTTAATATATACGATTTGTTAATATAAGAGAATTCTTCTTGCTAATATATACTGTATCGTACACGTCACATATTATGATGTAAATTACCGATTTCTCACAGTTTTCTCACAGAGATCCAAATTCCATGAAATTTCAGACACTCGAAGTATTCCATACTTCATGAAGGACAGCTTAGCTACGCTATTTAACGTAGGATTGTACCCTAACCTAACACAGCTGTTGTTTTGGTTTATCCCTGGCTACGGTTCTTCTAGCCATTCTGTTTTTGTTGTTAATTCGGGTTTTTTATGATTTTCTGTATTAGATCATTTCGGAATCCGATAATTCAGGTATTCCACGTATCATGTAAAGCTCCTTCAAATAGCAGTTTCGTGATAGTGGTAAATGAACTAAGGGATATCCCACACTACGAGATGCCACTACTTGCGCTCTTTAGGGTGGAATGAATCGTATGGGATGTACCTGAAACTTTGCGTGGTCTCCTATGGACATCAAACAAAAGCCTACCATATATTATGGTCACCATTACTTCCAGAAAGACAATATATTCCTTACCTCTGCTTCAGTGATAAACTTGATCGAAGGAAACAATCCTCAAGTTCCTGACAATATTTATCAAGGTTTTTCCTAACATCGAAAATAATAAATACATCTTTGACATTTTGGATCCAGACCCGTGGAAAGAATCTCATTGTCTCCTTAGCCTTAGTCTCAAACCTGCTCATAAAGAAATTGGCCAAGGAAGTAGTCGACAGACGGTTTCCCATCGTGATGCCGTTTTCCTGCTTGTAAAACTTGTTGTTAAACAGGAAACTATTCTGACTCATGTAAAGGTTCAAAAGGAGGAGATATGTTTTAATATCTGGGGCAGAACAATGCCAACCACCACCAAACACACAGTTTCCAATATGACTGTGGCAAGAAACATGGTAGTTGTCAAGGAAGCCCATGTTAAATAAATTCGATACCTTTTTAATTTAGCTTAATAAATTTCCATAAATAAAAATAATCAATAATCAAGTAAAGTTAAACTAAAAAGAAATTAAATTTAGATCAAATAAATAAATAATACATCCTAATGTTATCAAATAACCTAGTATCGGTAAGCTGTAGCCAGAGAACTGGCATCGCTCACGAGGTCTCGAGATTTGTATTAAACATAGCTTTAGCAGGGCAGTAGAAGATATATTTGAAAGTGTTCATCCTCGATAGATGATTGTAAGAATTTGACAAGATGGGGGACTGAAGCGTGAGGGAGAGACCAGGACGCTAAAATAAAAGAAATTAATTTGAAGAAATATAAAAGTGTTCAATATAAAAATGTAAAGAATTAACTTAGGCAAGATTAAAAGCCTATAAGTGAAAATCCCAGGAATGTTGTGTGAGGTGTAGGCTGGGAGGTGCCGAAACCAATACAGAAAGCTTTAGAACAAGTACAAGCAACCAGAAATAATTTAAATTGATTTACCATTGCTAGACAACACCAGCATCTGACCAGGTTCTAACAAAGTTTTACTCCTTTCTTAAAAAAATGTGTTTGATTCTTAATATTACAAATTTAATATGGAAATTAATTTAAAATATAAATATAAACTATAATCCTTGGGGAATCACTTGTGAAAAAACCTTAAAAGATGAGAAGATTTTACCCTTAAAATGTCGAAAAATATTGTGAAAAAAATGTTATATCAAAGCAAGATAATATAGGCTATGGAATACGTATTATTTTGAATAAAAAATAAAGATAGAAATGATGTAATCCAACGTTCGAGTAAAAATACATAAATTATAATAAAATTCAAGTATATAATTGAAAATGGAATTAGGTTAGAAATAGTAAAAGTTTACTTTGCCCCTCTATGAGTATTTATTAACATAAATTAATTTTGCCTTATCAACTTGTAGCTAATTGTGTTTTTGTTTTTTTTTTCAATTCAGAAGTTTATTCACCTGAGAGATCTATTTTTTGCCAGCCTCACAGTTTTGGCTCTAGATTGCGCTGGATCACGCTTTTTCTGTTCACATTCCTACCCTAACCAATAATCACCACCTTATTTGTTCAATGCTCATTAATGTATAATTGCAAGAAGTAACCCAGACCGCAATACCGTCATGTCAAATTCTAGTTATATGAATTTCAGCGATAATTAGTTAAAAGTGTTTTGTTTCAAATGTTACCCTCTTATCGGGGTAGTGAACTCATTAGACAACTTCGTAACTGCTTATTTGGGTAAGTCCCAAAATATACATTTTCCCTAGGAAATGATCCTTTTATAGTAAATACATCTATGTCTTTGTTCCATACTACCCGGATAATCATGTACCTCCAAATATAAAAAAGGATGACCCGATTTAGAAACGTTATATTTATTACAAAATATGATCTATACAAAAATATATGAGATTTAAATTTAAACAAAGTTAAAATGAAGTAAATTTACAATCAATATTAAACATGTCCTCTATTAGCTGTGCAAATGGCATCTACTTAATAACTAAATTTAGCCCAAATGGTGCACAAAATGAAACCAACACATAGCACTTGTGTTTCCCAAATTGTCTTATCAAATACTGATCTGTGTACAATCTCTAATCTTGCTATGAATATCATTAAGTACTTCTTGTAGAAATTGTTTGTTCTCTCTTGGTTTTTTCAGAAGAACAAAATTGCTTTCATAAAGGTTACTATAATAAAGGGATAAATGAATTTTGTGTATACTGATACTTGTAGCGTCTTCTCCAAAATCCACCAGCTCACGCTCTTGCTCCTAAACTATTTAAAAAACCGTCAACCATCAAACTGACTTTTACAAAAGATGAAATGGGTTTTGCAGTTTTATAGGTTTTGGAAAAACGTAACGTAAAATGTAATTGTTCATTCCAAACTTCAGTTTTCAAATAGCACTAGATTTAAATATTACAAATATTTATATTTATCTTTGAAAAGGTAATGACTAATGCCGCAAAATATAAGAAAAACATTTTGTTTGTTTTCGATGGATAATTTTAATTTAGTGAAATAACATTTATGGCCCACCCTGTACGCCCTTTATATACATATTTTTTTTTTAACAAAATGCTTTGCTGGGTCCAATGTACGTGCTGTAGCGTTTTGGGTTAATGTAAGCAAACAAAATCGGAGAGAGACCTGATAACTGTGCTCTGAACATATTCTGTCTAGTAGCGCGCCCTAATTAGTAGGTAACTGTGGTTCTAATCCCACGTTACGGACTGCAGCTCAAATTCAGAAGGCGTTAATTAGTTCTGAAAACGTCTTTGCCAGTAGCGACATAACAAGGAGATTGCTTGTGCCTCACAATACTGGTGGGCAGTATTAAGTGGAGATTCGAAGCCGTCGCAAGGGCATTCCTCTTTTAAATTTGGTTTAAATTATGTAATACACTAGGGACCTCTGGGAAACGTTAAGTCCTGTATGATTGGCTCCTGAAATAGGGTCATACAACTCCTTCAGAGATAATAATAAATTTATACATAATTTTAAAGAGAGTGTTGTTAGACTATATATTTGTTTTGTACGCGTTTAGAACATGTGTTGCGAAAAAGGTGTTTTTATCTTAAATGTTAAATGTAATCTAACTTTGAGTAAAATCCAATTTAACTTTAGTAGCAAAACAGTTACTTATACTTGAAAAATACATGTTTGTAATGTAAAGGCTTTTCTTAATATATGAAATTACACCCCATTTAACGCTGAAATGATATTATTAAAAATGTAATTTTCTATTTATAATCTGTTATCATAACATTTAATACATCGCACAGAGTAAAATAAACTTTTGTATTTTAGATTAGTTCACTTAATATCATTTATGTTACAGTCATTAAAGAAATGAAATTATGTTTTTCAAACAAATTTAATTTACATGATCCGTTTGTATGTTTATAATAGAGAACCTGTATAGCAAAAACATAAATACAAATATGGATTTGATATCTGAAAACTATAAACAAGTGATTAAATGACTCTGTCTTCTGAATTACAGATTTCTTTTTACATAAAATTTTATGGGTAAAACCAAAGTGGGGAGTACTAAAATAAAATCAATAAATAGCCTAAATTTACCACAACAATGGGATGGAGAGTTGTGAATTTAATATTACTTGATTCCATCTTCTTTTGAGTTATTTGATTTTCAATAAAATACTTGAATATAAGTTGGTTTCTTACACTTTTTTATTGTAACACTTGCTCTAACGGTTGAAGTTGACAATGAGACAGATCTTCTGAAATAAACTACTGTAACAACACACGTATGTTAAAGTGTTTTAGGTATAATTATCTTTATAGAAGTATCACAAATATAAATCACAAGAGAATAGAAGTCACAAAATCACATATAAAGCAAAAGTAATTATTTAAAGAAATAAGCGTTAGCACGTAGGTTTTCGCTTAGTTCCTTAAATAATGCTTGTACATCATACGTATCATTTAATTAGTGAAATCTTGATGGTTACAACTACCAACATTATTTATGTACTAATTGTATTTACAAAAACCTTTTACATATTATTTAGTTAGAATATCTTTAATGGTTCCTGGAAAAATATCTCAAAGAAAATACGAGTTTTAAATTTTTTAAATTATATTTTATTCGAAGTAACTAAATAATTACATTTTATCTTCGGCCTGGATTCAGTTACCCCTATAAAACAGAGAAAAACAAAGAAAATATTACTGAGTAAGAAGAAATGTTGTAACTTTTAATTCCATTGTAAATGTGTTATAAAACTAGTAACATGTATTAGTTATATTGCCATTCTATTTATATTTAGCTTGTTAGTAGCGAAAGGGTTGAGGCAGTTTACTGTATGCATCATTGTAACATCACTTATAGCCATAGGCATAGGTAAGGGATAAATCATGAAGACTGAAAAACATCAATGTTTCTCTAGGATGAGAAGCATCAGACTTGAGGAAAGTTGATCTTGCTAGAGAATGTCTCCTGGTTAGGATCAAGAAGCTGTAGAATATATTGGTTTCCAGAATCTTAGGGCAATGCTTTCTAGACTTATCACTTTCCAATTGTTAAGGCTAATAGTCTCTCTCTAAACTACACATAGAAACATACGTACATGAATGTATATATTTTGTTAAATTTTGTTTGCATGGCTACGTTTTTGCGATATATGATAGCCTCTAGAATCTGTATATCATAACAAACGTCTTTCCTTTGCTAGAAACACACACACACACACACACACACACACACACACACACACACCACACCACACACATACAAACACATACACACACATAACCGTGAAATAGGACTTCAGTGGTATTTTGGAAAAACTATAGATATTATTTTAAAGTAGTTCTCCATTTAAAAACAACTAGAAACTCTTTATGTTCTATTTCAATTAACTTTCTCTTTATCTAAATAAGATGTTTTCATCTATTGGAAATTTCACATACAAATTTATAATGAAATATGATATGAATTGAATATTTGTGTATATTTCTGAATATGTTGATTGAATTTTACTTAGTTTCTTATTTATGGTATTGTACAGGATATGTTTGCCGTTTACTTTATTTTTTTACTATTTCTTTTTCACAAGTTTTTATCTTTATCATAATTGTATCTGCTTCTTCCGTTGGAATATATAACGCCCACTCTTTCTTCTTCAATTTCCCTCGAAGGAAAAGACAACACTATTTTAGCTATTCATCACCAAGCTATATATGACTGCACACTACACCACTGTACTACAAGGAGAGTATTGCTGTATCTCCCAACATGTCGAACTTTGCATTTTTACAAACCTAAAAAATCAAAATTCTTTTAGAACAGAGACCAATTTTGCTAGTCATCGCCACATGTGTATATCACTGCAGGCTACGCCACTGTACTACAAGGAGTGTGTTGCTGTATCTTTCAACATGTCGAACTTTGCATTTTTACAAACCTAAAAAATCAAAATTCTTTTAGAACAGAGACCAATTTTGCTAGTCATCGCCACATGTGTATATGACTGCACGCTTCGCCACTGTACCTACAAGGAGAGTACTGCTGTATCTCTCAACATGTGGTACTTTACATTTTTACAAACCTAAGAAATGAAGACATTTTTTGAACAGAGACCAATTTTGCTAGTCATCGCCACATGTGTATATCACTGCAGGCTACGCCACTGTACTACAAGGAGTGTGTTGCTGTATCTCTCAACATGTCGAACTTTGCATTTTTACAAACCTAAAAAATCAAGATTCTTTTAGAACAGAGACCAATTTTGCTAGTCATCGCCACATGTGTATATCACTGCAGGCTACGCCACTGTACTACAAGGAGTGTGTCGTTGTATCTCTCAACACGTCGTACTTTGCATTTTTACAAAACTAAGAATTCAAGATTCTTTTAGATGTTCTAAAAGAATCTTGATTTCTTTTGATTAGACCATTTTTTCTAGTCATTACCAACTCTATAGATGACTGCACGCTACGCCACTGTACCTACAAGGAGAGTATTGCTGTACCTCTCAACATGTGGTACTTTACATTTTTACAAACTTAAGAAATGAAGACATTTTTAGAACAGAGACCATTTTTGCTAGTCATCGCCACATCTATAGATGACTGCACGCTACGCCATTGTACCTACAAGGACAGTTTTGCAATATCTCTCAACACATATATTTTGCATTTTTACAAACCTAAGAAATCAAGATTCTTTTAGAACAAAGACCATTGTTGATAGTCATCGCCACATCTATAGATGACTGCACGCTTCGCCATTGTACCTACATGGAGAGTACCGCTGTATCTCTCAACATGTCGTACTTTGCATTTTTATAAACCTAAGAAATAAAGATTCTTTTACTTTTTTGCTAGTCATCGCCACTTTTTTACAAGAAAAAAAATCATGAATCTTTGTAAAATTATTTTACGTAATGTTGCATATTAAAACAGCTTCAGAAAAAAGAGATAATAATTTAAAAATGTAAAATAATATTTAAAAAAAAATGTAAATTATAAAATATGGGTCCTAGCTGAGATAAGGTAACCACATTGACCTAATTTGCTAGGTGTACAGCAATAGTGCGCGGATGTTAAAATACTCGCCTGGTCGCTTCCAGCAGTTCTCTTCCTTGGCGAAATGTAACAAGATATGCACGTCTCAAGATCCGAAGAACAAAGGGATGTTTTTTGTAATAAAGGTTTAATTATGTAAAGGTTATATAAAATTTATTTTTTTGTTTGAATAAATGTTGCTACGTTTAAGACACAACACCAGGCGAGAGTACAAATCCCGATCAACGCTGATTCAAGATGCAGAATGGCGAGATCTACTTAAGGAGCCACGTTTTTCTACATCGTTTGTTACAACACAGGTAAGTCATAATTCTAAGACATATAGTGATTTGAAAAAAAAAAATCAACTTTTAAACTTCAACCTGTCTCGGCATAATAATGCTGGTTTTAATTTTTTTTTTTAATATGGGAAGTGTAAATTCATTTGTGTAATGTAATAACAAAATTTTTAATGTCAAATATACACATTGAAATTTATTTTAAATAACGTAAAGGAATCTCCAATGGATGTCATGTACCATGCTATAGCTTGCATGCGCCTGCAATATTTATTATCATAATTCATTAAGAGTTATACCAATTATTCAACCACGTAACATCTTTAAGATCAAAAACAGTTTTAAACGAAGTTTAAATATATTATTACTGTGTATAAACTTAGTCTACTCACTTGCATATAAAATATATAGGTGGCTTTCGTCTTGCGCTATACTGTACTTTACAACTCCCTTGACAACAATTATTTGACTCATAATCGCACTGCAAAAAAACAGGTTCGAGAAGTTAGATCCAATATGAAACTGAAATACATTAATAAAATGTAATGTAAGCAGATACTGATACAATCATATCTAAATATCTGTGTTTTTGTCAAAAATACTTGATTACGTCACATTAAAAAAGGATTAGGAGTTTTTTATTACTCCTCTTAATAATTGTATATTTTCCACGATTAGTCTGCTTTCCAGAAGAAACACATAAAGCCCTGCTGATAATATGTTAACTCATGGAACGACTAGATAAATGCACCCATTTTGAGACTCTAGAAATCATTCTATTTGGTTATGATAATTGGGGCCTAATGATATTGAAATACATATCTCATGTGTCAGTGGCTGTTTTCTTGGCGAGAAACTTTTTGAGAAGTAAAATATTTGGATTTATTATTACATTTCAAAATTCATCAATATGTAAGCAATTATCAAGTAAAGATGGATATTTCAGGAGACGTGTCGCTTTATAACTCAGACTATATCAGACCTCATTGTTTCTTTTCTTATTGTAATGGATAGGGCCCTTCCGACTGTTTAGGGATATGGAATGACAGTAGATGTCCTTTCACACTAGAGCGGACCTAACATAATGCCACCTCCTAAAACCTCTACAATGTTCTAGAACCTTCTATAATAAGAAATCTCCAGAAGTGGCAAGTAAACATAAAAGCAAGAAGAGGACAGGATGGCACAGTTGGTGCGTGTTAGGTGTAAAATGACTAATAACAAACGTAATAAGTATTAGTATACCTAATTAAAACAGTGTTTGTATGTGTAAAATGTGTAAATAGTAGTAGCTATAAAAGTGTGATCATTAATAAACAGTTAGTCCTGTAAACTTGCCTTTCTATTTATTCAACTTATATAAGAACGTAAGATCTGGCGTAAGATGTAGTAAGAGGCCATAAATAAGATAGGTACACAAAGTGTGAAATTAAGAATACCAAACTTAACAATGTCAGAAATATTTGTGGAACTTATAAAGGCCTAATGCTGTTCTCCAGACTTGAGTTACGTAGAATCAAAAGTGGTTGTCAGGTTGTGACAGCTCACCCCTATAAAGCTAATAAAAATTAATTTAGTCAATATGTATAATTAATGATAGCAAATTAAAATGGAACTTGCAAATTTTACGTCTACATCATAATATTATTGGAATCAACTTATTTCATATAGTAGGGATTACACGCTAGTTTTTTCAAATCTACTCTATAATATAAATTTTTGAGTAATTGCTAGTTAAAAAATTACAAGTGTGAAATAAAGTGAACTAAAAGTGGTAGCTAAAATGGTCACGAACTGGAGACTAGTGTTTGTATGACCGTGTAATAGCACCAGTTTTACGATACTTTGGCGAGACCAGAGGATATGTGGACAGTACTTGTGTTGACACGGTTGGCGACAGCAGTGGATATGATACTAGAATATCTAAAGAAAGAAATACTTGAAAATTTGACTGTTTTAAAAAAAGAAATATAGGAAATATCAAGTGGTTTAAAAGAATGATTTACTGGAAAATTCAATTCCTTTAGAGAATATGTTATTTAGAAAAACAAATATATATATATATATATATATATATATATATATATATATATATATATATATATATAGGGATTTCGAATGTATAGTAACTTGTCAAGAAGCTGCCTTGAGCACGTCAAAAAAATGAAGTTAATAAATCAGAAAGTAAACTAGCCGCTAGTTCCAATGATTTAGAGAGTTAACTAGCTGCTAGTTCAAATTATTTAGAGAGTTACAAGCAGCTGAACAGAGTTAGTTATAAAGTATGTTACCTGCCAGTTTTTACTCTAGAATGCGGGTTTGAAAGACCACTTGCTCACAACTGATAAGTCAGTGTACAAACCCTCCTATCGCAGATGAGTGAGGAGGTCCTCGAGAGGTACTTCAGTGCCTGTGATATCACGTATAGACGGAGTGGTTTCGTGGCATTCGAAGATGAGTTGTCTTGGTAGACCCCTAAATTCTGTTGTGAGACGTCGGCTTTCATTAACAGGTGGTCACTGGCTTACAAGCTCTCCATGTTGTGTTTGGCGTCACGAGTGGATGAAGTACTGCAGACGGTTTCAGTGGCCGAGAAGATGGACTACAATTTGATCATAAAACACCTGAAGATATTGTTTGGGCACCTACACTTGAAACTCCGTAGACACGCTAGAGGGAAGTAGCCTGTCTTTAGACATTGGACCTCTGGTCCATACTGGGATGAGAGTTAACTGGGAAGAGAGTTCGGCTCGAGGAAAAGACATTTTCAAAAAGGGAACATATCAATGTGATCTACAACACTCCCGCTATGTTTGGGAGGGTTATAGAAAGTGTTTTATCAAGGTTAGTATGAGAGTCTTGTATAGTTTACCTAGAAGGCGTCTTTATGATTGGTACCTCCTTTAACTCTTTGATTTACGTATTAGCACGTGAGATCTCGCAACGGCCCCCTGGGGCACTTCCGTATATATACGCTCTACCATTTCTCTCAGATTAGCATTCCTCTACGTTTACGACTGGCTTTCCTGTATTCTAAGTTATATAATTTGTAATTATCTTGACAATAAACTGATTACTACACTGATCACAAGTTCACCCTTACATTGTGTTTAAAATTTATGGGTTTTCCCACGTGTTTATAGATCGTTTAGAGGTTTGTACGGTAATTTACAACAAAACGTTTAACACACAATTTTCTCCGACAGTGACAGGGACCTTAACCATCGCCCTCTTGGCTGAAGCAATGGCATAACTCTCAACCTCTCTCAAAATCACTCTAACCCTATGATAATGTCAAATGAATCCTCCTACGGTGTCTAATCAATCTGTAACACCAGAAATTGCGCCCTCACAAGGCTTATTATCTTATATCAGTTTCCTTCTCATGTGCTACACCTCTGTGATCGTCAGATGACTGTCCCAACCCAAACCCTGCCTATTTTTTCTTATACCAGTCATTTATCTCCTCCCAAACTCTCCTGCAACTGGTGAGAGGAAAGGTCCTTCCTCGAGTCCTGCGTCACCTGAAAAACCACTAGTTCTCTGGAAGCCTCTAAAAGGCTACTATTTGTAACCAAGAACTGAGTATATACCGTAAACATATGGTTCAAATCGAAATCAAAAATAAAACTATACAATGAAACAAACACTAGAGTTTAAGTAGGCAGCAAATATAAAACGAATAGTTTTACATTCTAAATATTAAATTATTATTATATAGTAACAAATGTCTTAACACAATTGTAAATACTAAATGGTTTCTAGATCACCCCAAAATTATAGAATTGTTAAGTGTGGGACTTTTACGCTTCTGATAAAGTGTAACTTGCAAACGGAGTGAAGTAAAATCATCATTCGAGTTTCGATTAGAAGCTAAAAATGTAAAACGCACCATGCCGCTAGAAAATATTAAATTCCTGAACCATAAGCGACAGTTATAGATAAAGTATAAAAACGAGCAGAAATCCCGCGACGAGAAGGTACAGAATTCATGAGTATGCAAGTTTGAATGGCAACTAAATCGAAAACGATAGCCATAAGAAAGGAGTAGGGCGATAATCAGCAAGACGAAAAGCAACTCTAGTGGCGAGCGGAAGATTTGTTTACGGAGATCCAGAACGGAAATGCTGGTCCGTGGATAAAACCCATATCTAGCCCGAGATGGAAGTGGAGAAGGTCTGTCTACATACGTCGGTGATTTGAACATGGTTAAATTAAAAACAATTTTAATGGCGGCTCTAAAACCGATCACTAGGGAGTACAACGAGATTCCATCCTTAAGGAACACCAGAGAGTTTCGATTCTAGACCATGGGAGGATAGGAGCACCGCAGTGATAGTTTTTGGCTAAGTTAGAGTTTTAATAACTATATACCCATTTATAAAATTCTGCATAATTATTAAATACAGATTTGACTAAGTAAAATTTTGATATCTAATTGATTATTGAATAATTTAAAAAAATATATGCCCATGAATTAATTTTAAAATCATATTTAGAAATATAAGTGGTGTTCATGAAAAAGGAGTAATTTATAAATAAAATTCAGGTTTTAATTTTCAAGATTAATATTAAGCCTATCACAAGCCAGTTAAAACGGGAAGTTATTAAAGTCATTTGTAACATTACTTAATTAAATTCAGGCAAATTTCTAGAATGAAAAATTTATAAAGAAAACCAATAAATACGTGGGTACCCACGTTCATGTAACTTACTTTGTGTCCATTAAAATATATTAACCAACCAGAATCCAATCACTGTAAAAGTGAAATTAATATAGATTTGGTTTTTGGAAAAATTAGAGTGCAATAGGCTAATCCTTGAAACCAATGTTTGGGCACTCAAATATAAATTTTAATAAATTCAATTGGACGGTATTTCGCCTAATATTTTAAGAAATATATCAATGGATAAAAATTGATATGTATAAATTACTATCATGTTGTATTTAAATGTGTATGTTATTTTATGTCTGTAATTTGAAGTACAAGAAACCAAAATGTTGACAAATGGTGACAAATATTAAAGAACTTAAAATAATAGCCTGAACAATATAATTGATGAACTTTCTGCCAACATTCGGTCTTCAGGCTAATTATCACAAACCAGTCGTTTTATTTCTACAAAATTCAAACCTAGCGACTGTAATATGAAGACCAAAAATAGTTAGACTATGACTATTAAATAAATTACATTAAACAAGTTTAGACACGTGCAGTACTAACACAATAGACCCATCTAAATTTTGAAAACTATTTATTTAATAACAATAAAAGATTGTAAAACTAAATAGATTAATTTCATAAACAAAGGAGAAAAAATAATGTGTAGCCTCAGTGTTGAAAAACTAACGATTGTATAAACTAATAACATTAAAAAAGCCACTGTAAAAGATTAAGGTCATATTGAATGTGTTGAGACCCATAGCTTGGTCTTTAAGTAGAGTGTCTCTCAAAGGTTCCGTGACCTTGATAAAGGCTAAAGGGCCTATAGACGTGTAACTGTATTAGCCTAAACTCATGAGTTGGTTCTTCCGAGAGATACAACCTCTCGGGAGGCACTCCAGAATTCAGACTCGAGGATTAGATCACTACTTTCCCTCGGACAAGGTGTGGTATACCATTAGGGAACGGGAAGACGATTATGATCTGGGCAATGGTATAAATATTGCGGAAGATTCCTAATGGAAAGTGTAGAGAACAGGTCGATAGTGTCAGTTGTTCGTATGTTCGTAGGACTTATTAGAACATATGACTGCCAGCTCCAGGGTTACAGACTAAATCAGGGTATCACGATTTAGTTATTTTCTAGGGCAGCCAAATCCGTAGTTATGGTATTGTTGAATAGCCTTTCTGAAATGGAAATACTATTTGGTTACGTATCAATCTATATTATATTGTTGCTAAATAAAGTAAATGACTATTAATGAATTTTTAAAATAGTGTTCATAAAAATCATTTTTACTAAATAAAAAATGCAATATTATTTTTTTTACATTGGTATGAATTTTTTTTGCTGTACAGTTTAGTTGTCTGCATAAATCATATTATTGTTTAAAATTGTTGAAAAAATTAGTTAAACAGTCCCATTTTATTCATCGAAACTCCTTAAGGACTCCTAAACTGAGATGTTAGTAAAATGATTGATAAATTGATTCTTCTACGCATTGAACTGCGCACTCAGGTAGCTAATGTAGCGTAATTAGGCTGTCATGTATGCACCATGTCATGGGACGGTAATTTCATAATTAATACCAAGTTGTAAGTCCTTAGAAAATGCTAAACATAAAAATCAAATGTCATGATTATTTTTTCATACAAAAACTAAGTTAATAATATTACATTAATACTCAAAATTAAAATTTTTTACAGGTTACAGCAGTCGTTATTACACTGAAAATCAGTCACAAAAAGTAACATTTCTAATGGCAAAAGGAAAAAACAAACGTTTTTGTTTGAAGCAGGATTATTTTTATATACTTTACTTAGGTATGGACCTATTTACATTTTTGAAAAAACTAATGTTTGTAAAAAAGTAATTTCTGTTTACTTATGAAAACATGAATTATAATTGATTTCGCACCATATTTAGTTTTATATTTCATATGGGATATAGTATGGATGGAATTATATCTAGAGTATGTAGTAGTATTTAAATATACAGATACTTAATAAAAGCACTACAGAACAGTTTACACAGAGAATATCAGAGCTGTACATTTTCAAATTACTCTACTTTAAAATAATATAAGTTGATAGTATTATGAGTAAGTTAAACAAAAATATTATTATTTTGGTTTTTAAAAAAATTAAAACAATAAGAGGCTTTTAAAACCCTGTTTGGGTACTTTTCTTGTAGATAATTAGTTCTTACTTTCAATACCGTTACATGTACTTGAAATAAATTTACTTACTTCTTGTCCTGGGGTTTTACACGCTAGACAATTTCCTCTGTAACATTGTTTGGAGCAACAATCATCATCAAATGTACACTGTGGAAAAAATATTATAATTAAAAATACAGATAAATTATGATCAGAATATTAATTTTGCTGCATGAGAAATAATAATTCTATACTTCTTTGAATATTTAATGTTAATAAATATAATCCAGGTGGTCTAAGAAATAATTTTGGCAGTGAAGGGCTTTTCTTGAACGGAAATCCTTTTGAAAAGGTAAAAATAAATCCTTCAACTCTAAGCTCACTATACATTCATGTACAATTTTACAGTATATTTGTTCATAAAACAATTATTTTGTTTGTTTCAATAAACTGTGTTAGAGTTAACTATTTAATTTTTACCGTTGTGAATAGTTCTCAATAGCTAAGCTGCAACTAACTTAAATGAAATTCTCTTTGTTTATTTTTCCCCAATGTGTTCAACATTGCAAATAATCAAATGCATAAAAAGTTTTTATTTTGAGATTGCATCCGTACTGTATTGCAAATAAAAATCATATATATATATATGATTATTATATATATGATTATAATCATATATATATATATATATATATATATAGGTGATTTATTATTTATTTAAATTCTCTAATATTTGTTTTCATCAAATCTATCGGATATTTCTTTACCACATAATATTAACCAGGATTTCAGTAATTAAAAGCTTTTCTTGAAACCAGGTGCATAGTCTTTTTATTGCAAAGAAATTCGTCCTCTGGGATGGATGGGACTCTTTGACTTTGTTTGACCTTATACAATTAAATCCATAAAATACAAGGGTACTTTTTACAAATTATATAAAACGCATTGTGCTTTATTCTTTCGATGGAATTGAATTTCAATTTCATTCAGTTTACAGTAAGTTGGTGTAATAAATGTGTTGGTAAATATTTAATAAAATAATGGTCAAAGATTGTTGTTTTAAAATAGCTTATTCTAAAACACTTGAACATAAATTATAACAAAGTGATATGAAGCATATTGGTTAAACTAGTGTGTTGGACATTTGTAAACCAAAACTTACAAAGATATACTTAGAAATGTAATGTCGGCTTAATCTTGTATTACAGTAGTTTGAGATATGCTGGAGTCATTCTTTTGACGTAACGCCTCAGCCCGGGAGTGGGCCTTGGCTTTTATTATTAAAGGATTAGGAATGAATATATATATGAAGCATTCGAAATCTAAATACAGTAATAATGACAAACTAATAACAGATCAAATACAAATGCATTGTAAGTTTGATACTATATTCAATTTCTATATTGTTACAAAAACAAAATAAACTTAGCAATTTGTATAAATTTAGCAATAGTGCAATTTAGAATTTAACATATGATTTATATCTTGTATTATCATTCATTCTTGATGATGTTGGAACTGTTTACCAACGAAAAGGTTTGAATATAAATTATTAAATAATCTTGTCATTGAATAACTTTCGTTGCTTTTAATTATTATACAAGAAAACATAATATATTTATATTCAAGGGTTTTAGAGTAAGAATAGTAGCTCAACTGAAGATGATTTCCAATATCATTAGAAACGATTGATAAGGGGACATTTTAAAATACATCGAATTTTCTTCTTATACGTTTCCTATATGTTATAATTCTTGTAAATAAATCTAAGTATAATATTGTGTGATGATGTATTTAAAAGTATTTCGAAGTAACATATATTTTTCTATTCCAAGTGAAATTTGTAAATGTTAGAAACATATATTGAAAATAAGCCTCTGTATTAAATGTAAACATGTGAATAATGGTGACTGGGTCAAATCTATCGATGAAGCAATCTAACCTAATAAAATTAATTGTACATTTATAATCAAGAGTCAAAATCTTTGAATAATGTAGAAATGGGGGCATAATAATACTAACACATTCAGTTCTGGGACAACCACTTTGTTTTGCAGCACATTCAACATCTAAATATTATTCTCTAGTACTCAATGTCAACAGGCATACTCTATTGCTTCATGATAATAACATTTTGTAAAGTTATAACACTGAAAAACCCTTTTGTAATATGTTTATTCCTTAATCTCACCTGATATGAGTGAATTTTATTATAGTTTTGCACTGTTATCAAATAATTAACCACATTTATTCTTTTTTTTCTTATTATTATCATCAACACTTAATAAGCACATCATGCTTTTAAGATTCATTATATTGGCTACTAGTAAACTTTGGGGATGTTGTTCCTTGTACTATTTGCCTATAGGTTTTACCTATATTTTACCTGACTTTACATATGTAGCTGATTTTGTTTTATATACATGATTTTATGATTTGATAATTCTCTGTTCACTCCTACAGGTATAACTTATTGTAATAGATTTATCTTAGCTAAATGTGTATAACACTGGAAGGCCAGAAAGTATTTATACATATTTGGCAAGGTTAGCTTACTCGCTACAACTTTGTATGAACATTTGTATAAAATAAAACAGATAATAATGCAAATATAAATATAAATGGTTTACCAATCATAAATAATTTTAAATGATCTAAAGTAGTTTTAAAATGTATACTTACAGAATCTGTAAGACACGAGCTGCATTTGATTGTACTGTGTAGACAAATTAAGTTTCCGCAGCAAGGATTATTGACGCACTGTTGAAACAATCACATGATTATAAAATTAAAATAATAATTTCATCAAAAACAATCTTGCAGTAAATAGTTGCTCTACCCTAAAATTAAATCTAATAATATATGGTTGAAAAGTGGTATTATCTTTAATTATTACAGGAACTGATTTCACGTAAAGTGAGCAAGTTGCTATTAGCTTTTCTGAAGAAAAATTGTGCCCACTCCAAATAGTATGTAAAATCGTAATTCTTCTTTAAAAGAAAACACAAAATAGAATTTAGAATAGGGCCTTATCAGAGTTTAATAATATCTCAGGCATTTATTTATTTATATATAAACTTTCAAAACCGTTTAACAGCTTACTGTTCCTAATATTCTTAATTAATTTGAACATATGTAATTATATTCGGAGAGAGTGACCGCGCTTTGTAAAGTAGTGACCTTGGCGTTCTGGGTTTGGATAGGTAGTTAGGTTTACCATAACTAAAATAGCTATGTAGAGTTAGGCATTATGATATGCCATGCCACTGACGATGGTTGCTAGGTAACGAATATTATTTAATAATATTACACGGTCTAAGCTTCAATGATAATAATTTTTTGTATCACCAACATGACTAATATGGCATAAAACAAATAGGGTTCACTTACATGATGTTTTTGAAATTTGTTTAACATCTATATATTTTTTTACAAAGATTACGACAGATTTAATCTTTTATTTAGGAGTTAGATTTTTCTTTTCCATTCTAAAACAAAATAGTTTAAAGTAATATATATGGTTAGGAAAATATTAATAATGAGCTATATTGATATTCCATTGTACGACAGATCATTTTATTACATTTATTAGGACTAGAAATTTGTCAGTTGTGAAATAGGAAAGCGAAATGTTTAGGCCTACTTAATGAAAGCGAAATGGGATTGTAATACTTTGACCAGGTTTTGAGTTTGTCAGAGGTTTTATTACCCGAACCCTCTTCTATATTTGATGACCTTTGTGGGCAATATATCTCATACTGGCTGATCACATAAACGAAATTTAGAGAAGTAACAGTAAGAATGTGACGTCATATTAGCTCGATAGTTGCTTATACTTTATTGTTATGCTTACAAGTTGCTGTGAAGTAGGAAGTAAGTCTACTTAATGAAAGCGGTAATAGGATTGCAATAATCAGACCAGCCTTCTTGACTTTGTTAGTGGTTTTACGTCCCTAACCTTAACGCTTCTAAATGTAATTTCCTTTGTAGGTTATATATCTCATACTGGCTGATTACATTAACAAATTATCGAGAAGCAACTGTAGGAAAGTGACGTCATATTAGCTCGGTAATTGCCTATACAAGATTGTTACGCTACAAGTTGGTGTGGAGTAGTACTTAGCACTACATAATGAAGGCGCTAATATTATTGTAATACTTCGCCCCCCCCCTCTTCTTCTCCATCAGAGGTTTTATGACCCGAGCCTAAACGCTTCTATATTTAATATCCTTTGGAGGCTATATATAACAAACGGTTTGATTACATTAAAAAAATATATCGAGAAGCAAGTGTAAGAATGTGACGTCATAATATCTCGATAGTTGCTTATACTTTATTGTTATGCTTACAAGTTTCTGTGAAGTAGGAAGTAGGTCTACTTAATGAAAGCGAAATGGGATTGTAATACTTTGGGTCCGGCCTTGACTTTGACAGTAGTTTTATGTCCCGAACCTAAATTCTTCTAGCCCTAATTTTTTTTTTGTAGGCTATATATCCCATACTGCCTGATCACTTAAACAAAAAGAAGCAACAGTAAGAGTGTGACGTCATATTATCTCGGTAGTTGCATACAAAAAATTGTTATCCCTACAACATTGTGTGAAGTAGGACGTAGGTCCTAATGATGGCGCCAATAAGATTGTAATACTTTGATCCACCCCTTCTTTTTCATCATAGATTTTATGAACCGAACCTAAACTCTTCAACATTTAATTTCTTTTGTAGGCTATATAGCTAATACTGTCTGATCACATAAACAAAATATCAAGAAAAAAGTTAGAATGTGACGTCATATTAGCTCGGTAGTTCCCTGTACAAGATTTTAATGCTTACATGTTGGCGTAAAGTAGGAGGTTGGTCTGTTTGATAGCAAATTGGGAATGTAATACTTTGACCCAGCCTTTACTTTATCAGACGTTTTATGTCCCGAAATTAAACTTTTCTAAATTTAAATTTATTTGTAGGGTATATATCCCATACTAGCTGATCCCAAATTAGCTTGGATGGGATATATACCATATTTGCTGGGATATATGGGATATATCAAATATTCTAGCAAAATACCGAGAATTTATTATTATCAAATTTATTACGGTAGTTACATAAACAAGAAATATTCTCGATTTGGCATACGAAACCGTCCTAAGCCCCGAGTGTGCCTGTTCGGTATAACCTCACCAGTAGTTTAAATGCTAGATTTGGTACCTCCGAGCTGGGAATATACACGTATCCAGGAGTGGACGCAGAGGGTTGTCTCGGCACTCACAATAGGCTATTAACGATCTAGAAAATGGGATCAATTATTTATAAAACAAAAGCATCTTGTGATTTGAGTAAAGTTCAAACTGAAGACAAAATTGTTGGTTGGAAATTAATTTTAATAGTAAACGTAACTTTCCCAATGTAGTAATGCTTCGGTTCCTATAAACGTGTGTCTCTAGTTACAAGTGAGCGAACATTGGTAAATATTGTGTACATTGAACTAATGTCTAAAAATGTTATGCCACTGATGCAACAATATAACATTATTTATATTATAAAAAGATATTTTAGCTTTAGTAAACGTAACTTTCCCAATGTAGTAATGCTTCGGCTGCTATAAACGTGTGTCTCTAGTCACAAGTGAGAGAACGATAAGTTGGTAAATATTTTGTACAATGAACTAATGTCTAAAAATGTTATGCCACTGATGCAACAATATAACATTATTTATATTATAAAAAGATATTTTAGCTTTAGTAAACGTAACTTTCCCAATGTAGTAATGCTTCGGCTGCTATAAACGTGTGTCTAGTCACAAGTGAGAGAACGATAAGAGTGTTGGTTAATATTTTGTACAATGAACTAATGTCTAAAAATGTTATGCCCCTGATACAACAATATAAGAATATTTATAATTTAAAAAGACATTTTGGATTTTGTAAACGTAACTTTCCCAATGTAGTAATGCTTCGGCTGCTATAAACGTGTGTCTCTAGTCACAAGTGAGAGAACGATAAGAGTGTTGGTAAATATTTTGTACAATGAGGTAATGTCTAAAAATGTTATGCCACTGATACAACAATATAACAATATTTATAATTTAAAAAGACATTTTGGATTTTGTAAACGTAACTTTCCCAATGTAGTAATGCTTCGGCTGCTATAAACGTGTGTCTCTAGTCACAAGTGAGAGAACGATAAGAGTGTTGGTTAATATTTTGTACAATGAACTAATGTCTAAAAATGTTATGCCACTGATACAACAATATAAGAATATTTATAATTTAAAAAGACATTTTGGATTTTGTAAACGTAACTTTCCCAATGTAGTAATGCTTCGGCTCCTATAAACGTGTGTCTCTAGTCACAAGTGAGAGAACGATAAGAGTGTTGGTAAATATTTTGTACAATGAGGTAATGTCTAAAAATGTTATGCCACTGATACAACAATATAAGAATATTTATAATTTAAAAAGACATTTTGGATTTTGTAAACGTAACTTTCCCAATGTAGTAATGCTTCGGCTGCTATAAACGTGTGTCTCTAGTCACAAGTGAGAGAACGATAAGAGTGTTGGTAAATATTTTGTACAATGAACTAATGTCTAAAAATGTTATGCCACTGATACAACAATATAACAATATTTTAATTTAAAAAGACATTTTGGATTTTCTAAACGTAACTTTCCCATTGTAGTAATGCTTCGGCTGCTATAAACGTGTGTCTCTAGTCACAAGTTAGAGAACGATAAGAGTGTTGGTAAATATTTTGTACAATGAACTAATGTCTAAAAATGTTATGCCCCTGATACAACAATATAAGAATATTTATAATTTAAAAAGACATTTTGGATTTTGTAAACGTAACTTTCCCAATGTAGTAATGCTTCGGCTGCTATAAACGTGTGTCTCTAGTCACAAGTTAGAGAACGATAAGAGTGTTGGTAAATATTTTGTACAATGAACTAATGTCTAAAAATGTTATGCCACTGATACAACAATATAACAATATTTATAATTTAAAAAGACATTTTGGATTTTGTAAACGTAACTTTCCCAATGTAGTAATGCTTCGGCTGCTATAAACGTGTGTCTCTAGTCACAAGTGAGAGAACGATAAGAGTGTTGGTAAATATTTTGTACAATGAACTAATGTCTAAAAATGTTATGCCCCTGATACAACAATATAAGAATATTTATAATTTAAAAAGTAATTTTGGATTTTGTAAACGTAACTTTTCCAATGTAGTAGTGCTTCGGCTGCTATAAACGTGTGTCTCTAGTCACAAGTGAGAGAACGATAAGAGTGTTGGTAAATATTTTGTACAATGAACTAATGTCTAAAAATGTTATGCCACTGATACAACAATATAACAATATTTTAATTTAATAAGACATTTTGGATTTTCTAAACGTAACTTTCCCAATGTAGTAATGCTTCGGCTGCTATAAACGTGTGTCTCTAGTCACAAGTGAGAGAACGATAAGAGTGTTGGTAAATATTTTGTACAATGAACTAATGTCTAAAAATGTTATGCCCCTGATACAACAATATAAGAATATTTATAATTTAAAAAGACATTTTGGATTTTGTAAACGTAACTTTCCCAATGTAGTAATGCTTCGGCTGCTATAAACGTGTGTCTCTAGTCACAAGTGAGAGAACGATAAGAGTGTTGGTAAATATTTTGTACAATGAACTAATGTCTAAAAATGTTATGCCACTGATACAACAATATAACAATATTTATATCTTAAAAAGACATTTTGGATTTTGTAAACGTAACTTTCCCAATGTAGTAATGCTTCGGCTGCTATAAACGTGTGTCTCTAGTCACAAGTGAGAGAACGATAAGAGTGTTGGTTAATATTTTGTACAATGAACTAATGTCTAAAAATGTTATGCCACTGATGCAACAATATAACATTATTTATATTATAAAAAGATATTTTAGCTTTAGTAAACACAACTTTCCCAATGTAGTAATGCTTCGGTTCCTATAAACGTGTGTCTCTAGTCACAAGTGAGAGAACATTGGTAAATATTGTGTACATTGAACTAATGTCTAAAAATGTTATGCCACTGATGCAACAATATAACATTATTTATATTATAAAAAGATATTTTAGCTTTAGTAAACACAACTTTCCCAATGTAGTAATGCTTCGGCTGCTATGAACGTGTGTCTCTAGTCACAAGTGAGAGAACGATAAGAGTGTTGGTTAATATTTTGTACAATGAACTAATGTCTAAAAATGTTATGCCACTGATGCAACAATATAACATTATTTATATTATAAAAAGATATTTTAGCTTTAGTAAACACAACTTTCCCAATGTAGTAATGCTTCGGCTGCTATGAACGTGTGTCTCTAGTCACAAGTGAGAGAACGATAAGAGTGTTGGTAAATATTTTGTACAATGAACTAATGTCTAAAAATGTTATGCCACTGATGCAACAATATAACATTATTTATATTATAAAAAGATATTTTAGCTTTAGTAAACACAACTTTCCCAATGTAGTAATGCTTCGGCTGCTATGAACGTGTGTCTCTAGTCACAAGTGAGAGAACGATAAGAGTGTTGGTTAATATTTTGTACAATGAACTAATGTCTAATAATGTTATGCCACTGATACAACAATATAACAATTTTTTAATTTTAAAAGACATTTTGGATTTTGTAAACGTAACTTTCCCAATGTAGTAATGCTTCGGCTGCTATAAACGTGTGTCTCTAGTCACAAGTGAGAGAACGATAAGAGTGTTGGTAAATATTTTGTACAATGAACTCATGTCTAAAAATGTTATGCCACTGATACAACAATATAACAATTTTTTAATTTTAAAAGACATTTTGGATTTTGTAAACGTAACTTTCCCAATGTAGTAATGCTTCGGCTGCTATAAACGTGTGTCTATAGTCACAAGTGAGAGAACGATAAGAGTGTTGGTACATATTTTGTACAATGAACTAATGTCTAAAAATGTTATGCCACTGATACAACAATATAAGAATATTTATAATTTAAAAAGACATTTTGGATTTTGTAAACGTAACTTTCCCAATGTAGTAATGCTTCGGCTCCTATAAACGTGTGTCTCTAGTCACAAGTGAGAGAACGATAAGAGTGTTGGTAAATATTTTGTACAATGAGGTAATGTCTAAAAATGTTATGCCACTGATACAACAATATAACAATTTTTTAATTTTAAAAGACATTTTGGATTTTGTAAACGTAACTTTCCCAATGTAGTAATGTTTCGGCTGCTATAAACGTGTGTCTATAGTCACAAGTGAGAGAACGATAAGAGTGTTGGTACATATTTTGTACAATGAACTAATGTCTAAAAATGTTATGCCACTGATACAACAATATAAGAATATTTATAATTTAAAAAGACATTTTGGATTTTGTAAACGTAACTTTCCCAATGTAGTAATGCTTCGGCTCCTATAAACGTGTGTCTCTAGTCACAAGTGAGAGAACGATAAGAGTGTTGGTAAATATTTTGTACAATGAGGTAATGTCTAAAAATGTTATGCCACTGATACAACAATATAAGAATATTTATAATTTAAAAAGACATTTTGGATTTTGTAAACGTAACTTTCCCAATGTAGTAATGCTTCGGCTGCTATAAACGTGTGTCTCTAGTCACAAGTGAGAGAACGATAAGAGTGTTGGTAAATATTTTGTACAATGAACTAATGTCTAAAAATGTTATGCCACTGATACAACAATATAAGAATATTTATAATTTAAAAAGACATTTTGGATTTTGTAAACGTAACTTTCCCAATGTAGTAATGCTTCGGCTCCTATAAACGTGTGTCTCTAGTCACAAGTGAGAGAACGATAAGAGTGTTGGTAAATATTTTGTACAATGAGGTAATGTCTAAAAATGTTATGCCACTGATACAACAATATAACAATTTTTTAATTTTAAAAGACATTTTGGATTTTGTAAACGTAACTTTCCCAATGTAGTAATGCTTCGGCTGCTATAAACGTGTGTCTCTAGTCACAAGTGAGAGAACGATAAGAGTGTTGGTAAATATTTTGTACAATGAACTAATGTCTAAAAATGTTATGCCACTGATACAACAATATAACAATATTTATAATTTAAAAAGACATTTTGGATTTTGTAAACGTAACTTTCCCAATGTAGTAATGCTTCGGCTGCTATAAACGTGTGTCTCTAGTCACAAGTGAGAGAACGATAAGAGTGTTGATAAATATTTTGTACAATGAACTAATGTCTAAAAATGTTATGCCACTGATACAACAATATAACAATATTTTAATTTAAAAAGACATTTTGGATTTTCTAAACGTAAATTTCCCAATGTAGTAATGCTTCGGCTGCTATAAACGTGTGTCTCTAGTCACAAGTGAGAGAACGATAAGAGTGTTGGTACATATTTTGTACAATGAACTAATGTCTAAAAATGTTATGCCACTGATACAACAATATAACAATTTTTTAATTTAAAAAGACATTTTGGATTTTGTTAACGTAACTTTCCCAATGTAGTAATGCTTCGGCTGCTATAAACGTGTGTCTCTAGTCACAAGTGAGAGAACGATAAGAGTGTTGGTAAATATTTTGTACAATGAACTCATGTCTAAAAATGGTATGCCCCTGAGTAGTATAGGGTGCGGGTATCTTGAGGGGCGTGGCTTAGATAAGATTATCGCGAGGGGCGTGACCAGTGGTGGGGGAAGGGCGTGGTGGGGGAAGGGCGTTTTGGGGGGGAAGGGCGTGGTGGGGGGAAGGGCGTGGTGGGGAAGGGCGTGGTGGGGGAAGGGCGTGGTTTGGAAGGAGGGGAGTGCGGATGGAGGGGAGTGAGGAGAATGAGGAGAAGGGCGTGGTGTGGTGGGGGAACGAGTGGGAGAACTGTGGGGGGAACGAGTGGGAGAACTACGTTGTTCAAGATGGCTGGTGTGACGTTTGCAACAGATAATTGTATTGTTTTAAGATGACCTCTGTTTTTTCGTCACCTTTACAAGAGATTAACCTATTTTTCAAGATAATCAACACGTTTTCAAAATGGTTGCTATGTATATTATGACGTATAACATCGATTATAACGCTTAAGTGTGTCTCTTTCAAAATCTAAATTTCAAAATGGCTGAAACTGATTTTTCACATGTGTGTCAGTTCTTTGCGTGATGCGCTAGGGTAACAATATATTAACATTGGATACAATGCTATTTACTATTATGTTATGTACGTTGGTAATTTTTGTGACTGTTTTAACTATGAAAAACTATGCAATAAAAGATCTGTTTGATTTGAATACATGTTCAGGTGAAAGTGAAATAGTAAAACGATGTAAAGAAGAAAATCTTGATTTTGAAATTATTTAAACGAGTTTGGTTATTTGAATATATCTAATAGCACTGATATTTCAAATATAAATTTGACATTAGTATCTGACGCAATTTTATTATTTCAAGAGTATTACAATTTAACGATAAGTGGTAAAATAACTAATGAAAACTTACAATTTATGCGAATACCTAGATGTGGTCTTAAAGACACAATTTATCCTTTTCGGTTATCTTCTGAAAAGTGGTATAAGAAAGTATCAAAATGGTTTTTTGTTGTAGCAACGCGTCAGGTAAAAGAATTAGCGAAACAAGCGTTTAAAATTTGGGAAAAGCATACAGATTTGGTTTTTGTAAATGACAGATCGAACGTTGATATATTAATTTCCTATAAAAAAGGTATGCATAAACTACAAAGATCATCGATTTTTTGTACAAATACATTTGACGGTGAAGGTGGTGTTTTGGCACATGCATTTCATCCCAATGTTAATCAAAGCACACGTGAAATATACATTGACAGTGATGAATTATGGTGTTTAGAAAGAGATATTTTAAAATGTGATCAAGGTAAAATTTTTTTATTGAGTGTCTTAATTCACGAAATAGGTCATACTCTGGGTATAAGCCACTCAAACGATCCGACTTCAGTAATGTATCCATATTATCAGAATATGAATGATGATCTGTCAGCGGACGACATTTTAGCAATACAAACCTTATATGGACCTAAAGACACCATATCAACAACACCAAGACCTTCAAAATCTGCTACAGAACGTGTAAAACAAGATAAAGAAGATTATACACAGAATTTGTGTGATTTGAAGAATTTAAAAACTTTTCTAGTTATCAATCATCAGTTATATATTTTTTATGAAAAATGGTTTTGGTCGGTAAATTTACAAGATAAGACAGTTATTAACAAAGCACAACTAATTGTAGACTGGTTAATTTTTTTACCAGAAAATTTTACAAAATTGATTTTATTTATCAGAGACCAACTGAGCAAATTGTCGTTTTTGCCGATCAATATATTTTTATGTTAGATTTTCCGTCTTTAAAACTTGTTAGTGGTTATCCAAAACATATTTCAATTTTAGGAGTTAGATCTTCAATGATTATAAATGGGGTCGTAAACAGTTATAAAGGAAATACATTTATTTTCTTTAATACAAACTATTATATGTTATTAGATGAATGTAAATTTCAAATTAAGAGTTATGGGTTAATTTCTGATAAATTTTCATTCTTACCTGGTAATATGGAGTCCGTTTTTAGATTTACAGATGGATTATTATATTTTTCAAGAATAACACTATTTTAGGCTACAGTGAATTTTTAAACAGAGTAGTTAAAGCACAGGTAAATGAGTTAGATGTTTTTGGCGTTGAATGTAGTAAATACTCTAACAATGCTAATATTTTAAACAAGTTAAAAAGTTTAGTATTACAATTAAAATAATAATTACTTTAAGTTAAATTGAATACAGAAATACGAATCTGCAATTACTATGGTAGACGCTAAAATGTTTAGAATATTGCGCATGTTGAATGCTCTTGGTGTAATCTCAATAAGGTCAGTCGATAACTCAATAAGGTCAGCCGATAAAAGTTTAAATCTGTCTTTGATTAGTATACAACACGCATTATTATGCCCTTGCCCTTGGTGTAACCTTAATATGGAAAACAATACAACACGTGCTGATTGTTTGTCTTCTACGTGATCCCAATAAGGATAGCCATGCGCTTAACAAACAATCCAGCGCGTGTTGAATTTTTTATGCTGTATGTGGCCCCAATAAGAACGCCAAGTGCTTAACAAATAACCTTTCACTTTTAGCTTTGATTATACTGTGTGCGCATGTGCAGACTACAGTTCTCTTTATAAACGTTTCTATTCACTATTCTCTCTACATCGCAGCTGTATACATCTCTGTGTTAAGACTTTGCGTTTATTTCTTTTGATAGAAGGACAGAATTTACAGGTAAATTTTATTTATTAATTAGAATTCTTGCTATTTACGATAAACATACATATATGTAATTTTTAATATAGTTTTTATTATTTTCAGTTATGGAATTGGGATTTGTAAAATTAACTGAAAATGCATATGCACCCGAAAAGTGCAGTGAATTATCTGCAGGTTTTGATTTAAAAAGTGCTTATGAATATGTTGTTCCTAAATTTGGTAAATGTTTAGTGAAAACAGATTTAGCAATTTCTTTACCTAATAATACATATGGTCGTATTGCCCCTAGATCGAAGTTAGCTTTAAATTATTTCATTCAAGTAGGGGCAGGGGTGATTGATAAGGATTATACAGGGAATGTAAAGGTGTTGTTATTTAATTTTTCAAATAATGATTTTTTTATTAGAAAGGGCGATAAAATTGCTCAATTTATTTGTGAGGTTTGTGCTTATCCACAATTAGTAGAAATTGTTCACTTAGAAGAAACAAAGAGGGGAAAATCAGGGTTTGGATCTAGTGGTAGGAAATAAAATGTAAATTGTTTTAAGTATATTATTATTGTTGTTTTTGTATTTTATAGTTATGTCACAACAAAGTCAAGCACAAAATCAATTATTCAAAACTGAAGGCATAATGGAGAATAACGAACCAGGACCTAGTATGGTCTTTAATAGTAGTAGTAAAGTTAATAATAAAAAAACATTATTTTATGTATTATCAACATATTTGATGCTGGATTGAAGACAGCCAATAAATGGTTGTTATGTGCAAACACATTACATAACTCTGTGCAAGATAGTGAAATGATACGATTATTTTGTGAAATGAAATCGTTTTATTTAGCAGCTAAATCATATTTCATTAGCAATGACGTCTCACAGAAAAATCGTGATAAATATTTAGATAAAGAATTAACATATGATGAGTTTCTTATAATTATTGGGGGAGAAGAATTTAAACAAAGTACAAGTACTTTTTCAATTGAAACTTTAAAAAAAGCAATGACTTTAATAAATCCTGTAATTGTAAATAATTCATCATCATCTGATGATGATGATGATGATGATGATGATTTGTTAACGATAAACATACATATATATAGTTTTTAAAATTGCTCAGTTGATTTCTGTGGTTTGTGCTTATCCAAAATTAGTAGAAATTGTTAACTTAGAAGAATCAGGGTTTGAATCTAGTGATAGGAAATAAATGTAAATTGTTTTAAGTCTATTATTATTATTGTTGTTTTTGAATTTTATAGTTATGTCACAACAAAATCAAGCAGAAAATCAATTATTCAAAACTGAAGGCATAATGGAGAATAACGAACCAGGACCTAGTATGGTCTTTAATAGTAGTAGTAAAGTTATTAATAAAAAACCATTATTTGATGTATTATCCTCATTGTTTAATGCTGGATTGACAACAGCCAACAAATGGTTGTTATGTGCAAACACATTACATAACTCTATACAAGATAGTGAAATGTTACAATTATTTTGTGAAATGAAATCGTTTTATTTAGCAGCTAAATCATATTTCATTAGCACTGTAGTCTCACAGAAAAATCTTGATAAATATTTAGATAAAGAATTATCCTATGATGAGTTTCTTGCAATTTTTGGGAGAGAAGAATTTAAACAAAGTACAAGTACTTTCTCAATTGAAACTTTAAAAAAAGCAATGACTTTTATAAATCCTGTAATGAATAAAATTCAAAGAAAACGAATACATAGTTCTAATGAAATTGTAAATAATTCATCATCATCATCTGATGATGATGATGATGATTTAGATAAATATTTTAATGTGACTAAAAAATCAGCTTCTGCTGTTATTAAACAAACTGTTCAGATTACTAAAGATAATAAAAAAAGAAGAATGATCACTCCTGGTGAGGTGGGATCACATTTAATAAAAATAGAAATTACGGATTTTAAGGAGTTGAAAAAATGTATAAGTGAAAAGCAGTATTGGACACAAGTTAGCAAAAAGGCTTATTTTGTTGTTAATAATTCTAATGATGATCTTTTGAAATTATCAAATAAAGTAATACGCAATGTTGCTGATAGAGTAAGTAAAATAAAAAATGTTACTCATGATGTTATTTCAACTGATAAAAACAATTTTTTTAATTAGTTTTTAGGTTTTTGAATGTAGTTAAATACTAATAATTATATATGTGTTGTAGATGAAATTTAAAAAAATAAAATGTACGTTATGAAATTTATAGAAAAATTGTTTTATTATTTCAGTGAACTAAATAGTGCTTCTTTTTTAAAAACAAATTATAATAATGGACGAAAGCTCCGTTGAACAAATGGATGTTTATAGTGATGATGATGATGATATCGAAAACGATGATGAAATTTTAGAAAGGAATCACGCCTTTAGAGGCAGATGAAAAACATTTTACTTAGAAAACACATCAACTGTTAGAGATGTGTGTTTGTTGTTGAGACGTACTAAACAAAAAATGATACGACTAATTGTAGATTTATTATCCACTTACAATATGTTAAAATTTAATATACTTTTAGAAGCTTCTTATGTAAAATTTTTAACCCAAGAAAAGCAATTGCGTTATTTTAAAACAAAAAATACTAGTGTTTCCGAAGATTCAGATTTTTCAGATATTTTAGACGTTTTATTTACAAAATTATGCACCGAAGAGTCGGAATATTTGGGTAAAGGAAGTGGTTGGTCTTTGGATAAAATTGATGGAATTATAATTCGTTTTAGTAGATACAATCCGTTAGGTGGAAGTTCATTCATACCTTTACCAAAATGTATACAAAATAAGAATGCTGTAATTAATCCTGAAAATTTTCATGACGATAAATGTTTTTTGTGGTCACTTCTCGTTCCACATATAAAAACTGATGTAGATCATCTTAGTTTAATTAACAAGAGATATTTTAAAATTATGGATATGTTTAATTTACAAGGTATTGACTTTCCAAAACCTTTAAAGCAGATTAGTAAATTTGAAAAAAAAATTTTAAGGTATAAGTATTAATGTATATGGTTTGAATAAAGATAATGAAGTGTGTCCATTAAGAACTAGTAAAACTATTAGGATAAAACATTATGATTTATTGATGTTGACAAACCAGTCGGGACATGCACATTATTTTTAAATTAAACATTTTTCAAGATTATTAAACAATCAACTAAATAAACATAAGGGTAAATTAGTTTTTTGTAGAAGATGTTTAACACATTATAGCGGTAAAAACAAAGACTCACTCTTATCCGATCATTTAAAAGCATGTGAAAATACAAAAGCAGTAAAAGTGAAAATGCCTACAGAAGGAAATAATATGTTGAAATTCAAAAATTTCCATTATAAATTCAGATTACCTTTTACCGTGTACGCAGATTTTGAATGTTTGTTGAAGCCAATAAATGAGCAGATTAGTAACCGTGTAATACCTAATGATATTCACGAGCCAATGTCATTTGGTGTATATTTAGTTCTTGATGAAGATGCATCGTCTTTACCGCCAGACATTTTAGAAAAATTGCCCACAGATCCATACATATATCAGGGTTTAGATGCAGCCAAAAAATTCATGTCATATCTCATATCACTTGCAAATATTATTGGTGAAATTTATCTAGTCACAAGTAAGAGAACGATAAGAGTGTTGGTACATATTTTGTACAATGAACTAATGTCTAAAAATGTTATGCCACTGATACAACAATATAACAATATTTATAATTTAAAAAGACATTTTGGATTTTGTAAACGTGACTTTCCCAATGTAGTAATGCTTCGGCTGCTATAAACGTGTGTCTCTAGTCACAAGTGAGAGAACGATAAGAGTGTTGGTTAATATTTTGTACAATGAACTAATGTCTAAAAATGTTATGCCACTGATACAACAATATAACAATATTTATAATTTAAAAAGACATTTTGGATTTTGTAAACGTAACTTTCCCAATGTAGTAATGCTTCGGCTGTTATAAACGTGTGTCTCTAGTCACAAGTGAGAGAACGATAAGAGTGTTGGTAAATATTTTGTACAATGAACTAATGTCTAAAAATGTTATGCCACTGATACAACAATATAACAATATTTATAATTTAAAAAGACATTTTGGATTTTGTAAACGTAACTTTCCCAATGTAGTAATGCTTCGGCTGTTATAAACGTGTGTCTCTAGTCACAAGTGAGAGAACGATAAGAGTGTTGGTAAATATTTTGTACAATGAACTAATGTCTAAAAATGTTATGCCACTGATACAACAATATAACAATATTTATAATTTAAAAAGACATTTTGGATTTTGTAAACGTAACTTTCCCAATGTAGTAATGCTTCGGCTGTTATAAACGTGTGTCTCTAGTCACAAGTGAGAGAACGATAAGAGTGTTGGTAAATATTTTGTACAATGAACTAATGTCTAAAAATGTTATGCCACTGATACAACAATATAACAATATTTATAATTTAAAAAGACATTTTGGACTTTGTAAACGTAACTTTCCCAATGTAGTAATGCTTCGGCTGTTATAAACGTGTGTCTCTAGTCACAAGTGAGAGAACGATAAGAGTGTTGGTAAATATTTTGTACAATGAACTAATGTCTAAAAATGTTATGCCACTGATGCAACATAATAACAATATTTATAATTTAAAAAGACATTTTGGATTTTGTAAACGTAACTTTCCCAATGTAGTAATGCTTCGTCTCCTATAAACGTGTGCCTCTAGTCACAAGTGAGAGAACGATAAGAGTGTTGGTAAATATTTTGTACAATGAACTAATGTCTAATAATGTTATGCCACTGATACAACAATATAACAATATTTATAATTTAAAAAGACATTTTGGATTTTGTAAACGTAACTTTCCCAATGTAGTAATGCTTCGGCTGCTATAAACGAGTGTCTCTAGTCACAAGCGAGAGAACGATAAGAGTGTTGGTAAATATTTTGTACAATGAACTAACGTCTAAAAATGTTATGCCACTGATATAACAATATAAGATTATTTATAATTTAAAAAGACATTTTGGACTTTGTAAACGTAACTTTCCCAATGTAGTAATGCTTCGGCTGTTATAAACGTGTGTCTCTAGTCACAAGTGAGAGAACGATAAGAGTGTTGGTAAATATTTTGTACAATGAACTAATGTCTAAAAATGTTATGCCACTGATATAACAATATAAGATTATTTATAATTTAAAAAGACATTTTGGATTTTGTAAACGTAACTTTCCCAATGTAGTAATGCTTCGGCTGTTATAAACGTGTGTCTCTAGTCACAAGTGAGAGAACGATAAGAGTGTTGGTAAATATTTTGTACAATGAACTAACGTCTAAAAATGTTATGCCACTGATATAACAATATAAGATTATTTATAATTTAAAAAGACATTTTGGATTTTGTAAACGTAACTTTCCCAATGTAGTAATGCTTCGGCTGTTATAAACGTGTGTCTCTAGTCACAAGTGAGAGAACGATAAGAGTGTTGGTAAATATTTTGTACAATGAACTAATGTCTAAAAATGTTATGCCACTGATGCAACATAATAACAATATTTATAATTTAAAAAGACATTTTGGATTTTGTAAACGTAACTTTCCCAATGTAGTAATGCTTCGTCTCCTATAAACGTGTGCCTCTAGTCACAAGTGAGAGAACGATAAGAGTGTTGGTAAATATTTTGTACAATGAACTAATGTCTAATAATGTTATGCCACTGATACAACAATATAACAATATTTATAATTTAAAAAGACATTTTGGATTTTGTAAACGTAACTTTCCCAATGTAGTAATGCTTCGGCTGCTATAAACGAGTGTCTCTAGTCACAAGCGAGAGAACGATAAGAGTGTTGGTAAATATTTTGTACAATGAACTAACGTCTAAAAATGTTATGCCACTGATATAACAATATAGGATTATTTATAATTTAAAAAGACATTTTGGATTTTGTAAACGTAACTTTCCCAATGTAGTAATGCTTCTGCTGCTATAAACGTGTGTCTCTAGTAACAAGTGAGAGAACGATAAGAGTGTTGGTACATATTTTGTACAATGAACTAATGTCTAAAAATGTTATGCCACTGATATAACAATATAACAATATTTATAATTTAAAAAGACATTTTGGATTTTGTAAACGTAACTTTCCACATGTAGTAATGCTTCGGCTCCTATAAACGTGTGTCTCAAGTCACAAGTGAAGAACGATAAGAGTGTTGGTAAATATTTTGTACATTGAACGGATGTCTAAAAATGTAATGCCACTGATGCAACAATATAACATTATTTATAATATATAAAGAGATTTTCGCTTTTGTAAACATAACTTTCCCAATGTAGTAATGCTTCGGCTGCTATTAAAACTGTGCCTCCAGTCACAAGTGAGAGAACGATAAGAGTGTTGGTAAATATTTTGTACATTGAACGAATGTCTAAAAATGTAATACCACTGATGCAACAATATAACATTATTTATAATATATAAAGAGATTTTCGCTTTTGTAAACATAACTTTCCCAATGTAGTAATGCTTCGGCTGCTATAAAAGATTCACATGGGACGTTTATGTGGATCCGAATAACTTCTATGACGTCATACATGACAGCTATTGAGGTCGGAAACTAAGTGCCCAATATGTAGATTAACAACGATAGCATTACATTAATTCATTGGGAGTAGGAAGCATCTTAGCCAAGCCTCTCGTAAGTGTCAAAACCGCATTTTTACTGAGACGACTTACGAATTGTAAAATTCTACCTATATAATCCTGGTAGTTATACAGGCAGAAGTTTTAATGGATTATTTCAATGTATATATTTTTTATGTATATGATTAATATACTTATAAGTTTTCAATTATTGAAAATCATAAATTACAATTTATACAACTAATATAAAAAGGTAGTTAATTAAATTTATTTAAAAATACTTGTTGTTATTTATAAAAAAAGGTCCAATCTTACAGTGATAGAACTGTCAAGCTTATTAACCAAATTTCGTAGAGTAACTCAAATAAGTTGAAACATATTTTTAAGTACTGCAGATTGTATTTATAAATAAACAAAATATGTATGAATTTAAAACAACCTAATAGTCTCATAAAAGATTTAAAGTTTGAAATTTTTAAAAGGTTGGTTGGAGGGTTTAATTTCTTACATTAGCACCTGAAAAATACTATAAAATCCTGGCTTTGCTTACAGAAGGGGGCTTAGTTCCTGGTCCCCAATGCAGGGTATTTCACTGTACCTGATAACCTAACCTGGCAATGAACGACTCCTATATTTCCGAACTTGAACACTTTAATAAAAAAATACTTATTGTACATAATGTATTGCACGCATTCAAGTGGAAGCCTACTTAGCTGGCAGAACCTAAACAGTGCCGCCAGAAAATATAAAAAATGTACCTTAAAAAACTGCAAACCAGGGTAATCTGGAAATGACGGTCGTTTAAACATTGAAAACAATTTCGAATTGTGGAAGAAATATATTCCATTCCTCTAAACTCGCCGGAAGAGAAGAGGTTTCGTATTTGAGAGTACTAATTTCGATTTCATCTTTTCACTCTGATTATTTTAGTTTTTATTTTAAGCTCAAATGGTTGTTTTACCCAGTTAATTGGCTGCTTAACCCAGACAAATGATTGCTTTATCCAGACAAATAGCTGATTTACCCAGACAAATGGCTGCTTTACACAGACAAATAGCTGTTTTACCCAGACAAAACGAAGGTCGATGGTTTTAGAATTTTTCCTTTCTAAAAGCAAACTAAAAAATACTCTCTATCGAGTAAGGAAAAAAATCGTAATCCATATATATATATATATATATATATATATATATATATATATATATATATATATATATAGAATATCAAATGTGTTTTCCTGTTAGAATACTTTTAAGATCAAATAATACACACAAATACAGGAATATTTAATTTATTGAACAATAAACTCAAAGCTTTTCGCTGGCTTACATTACCAACATCCTCAGGAGTTACAATATTAAGAATGATAAAACAAAGTGTCTTTTCGTATTTTTATTTATATTAATATGATTTAAATGTTCAATAAGATTAATTGAATTATTAATAGTATAACTATTATTATGTTTTACTTTATCCTTAAGAATATTGGCTATAATTTTTGATATTTTGTAAGATGGAGCATTTATAAAATTTATCAAAGGTCTAATTGGCTTATCTATTTTGTGGAGTTTAATAAGTCCATTCATTATCGGAATTTTAGGATTATCATTTATATAATTATAAAAATTATTTTTATTAAATAATTTATAAGATGTGTTTATTATATTTTTTATTTCATTTTGAAATTTTCTAGTAGGATCTTTATCTAAAATACAAAATTTATTTTCATTTATATATTTTTCTGTTTTGGCAATATGTTCATTTTGATTAATTATAACAATAGCATTACTTTTGTCTGCTTTAACCGCAATTAAATTATTATATTGTAATTTTTGTTTAATATTAATAATTTCTGAATATTTTTTCTTGTATGAAACATTAACCTCACAGTTTTTAATAATTTTCTTTAATTCATAACTTGCTGCAATCCTAGTATCTTCCTGTATATTATCATCTAATTTACTAATAGCCAATTCAGTATCCATTATGACATTATTAATGTCTTTCATAATATTTCTCTTTAAGTTAACTTTATTATTTTCTAAAATTTTTAGTTCACTACTATTAAATGTAACTTGTGATAGATTAACTACATTAGGATGAAAACTATGATATTTAACTATAATTTCTTCATTTCTTTTATATTCAAATTTCAAATTCTCAAGTTTTTTATTTATATTGTTTATTTTTATAGTTCTAATCTGATTTACATGTGTTATTATTGTATTATATTTTTCTTCCCATTTCAAATTATGCATAAAATAAGCTAACTTTAAATGTAATTTATATAATTCATTTGTTAAAATATTTTTCTTTTTATATAAATTTTTTATTTCATTTTTCACCCATAATTTTTCTGCCTGTTTGCAAGTTTTTTGTGCAGTAACACTTTTATTCCTAATTATAATTTTGGCATATTTTGGAATTATATGATTTATAATGCATTGCTTATTAAAATAAATATTGCAATTAACATTCATTAATTGGATTTTAGATTTTTCAAACCTATTTAAATCTTTTGTTGAAGCAGCATTACAAATATTAGCAGAAAACATATTATAAATCAGTATAAAATCTAGTAAATTAACACACAATTAATAAACACAAAGTATAAAACAAAATACAATATAAAAGCAAGGAAAAAAAATATAACCTAAACACACCACTTATACACAAACAAACCTTGTAAGGCAAATATGTAGAATATCAAATGTGTTTTCCTGTTAGAATATTTTTAAGATCAAATAATACACACAAATACAGGAATATTTAATTTATTGAACAAAACCTCAAAGCTTTTCGCTGGCTTACATTACCAACATCCTCAGGAGTTACAATATTAAGAATGATAAAACAAACTGTCTATTGTTTGTTAACATTCTTAATATTGTAACTCCTGAGGATGTTGGTAATGTAAGCCAGCGAAAAGCTTTGAGTTTATTGTTCAATAAATTAAATATTCCTGTATTTGTGTGTATTATGTGATCTTAAATATATATATATATATATATATATATATATATATATATATATATATATATATATATATATAATACGTTTTCTTGTTTAATAATTTAAAACAACATAGGTTATTCAAATACAAGAATATTTATTAATTTATATTCAAAGCTTTTCGTTGGTAAATAGTACCAACATCATCAGGAATGAAAATAACAATAATGTAAGCTATAGGCCTGTATGTAATATAGCTTACATTATTGTAATTTTCATTCCTGATGATGTTGGTACGGTTTACCAACGAAAAGCTTTCAATATAAATTAATAAATATTCTTGTATTTGAATAACCTATGTTGTTTCAAAGTATATATATATATATATATAACTTCGTCACCCGAATTTCAAGAGAAAATTTTGGGAGCTTGGAAGCTCGTACAGACCTGGGGGATAACTGAAATTAAAGGCATTGATACGAAGAAGAGGGGAAAATATAGGTTTTCCTCAATTTACAATATTTATTGGGTTTTAGGAAACGTTAAATAAGAAATATATTGCTGACAATTTTATCGCTCTGAATATTTTACTTTTTGTTTTAACCTCAAATGGTTGCTTTACCCAGAAAAATGGAAGTTCGATGGTTTTATAATGCCTGTTTATAAATTAGAATGCGGAAATTGTAATAAAGCTCATATAGGTCAAACCAAGAAAAAATTAAAAGAAAGATATAAAGAACATTTAAATGCCTATATTAATCCAGAAATATCTAAATCAAATTTCGCAAATCATTGTATTATTAATAAGCACCAATTTCCAAATATAGAAAATATGAGACTTATAAAAGAAATTAATAAGGGATTAAGAATGAATATATATGAAGCATTCGAAATATATAAACACAATAATAACAACAAATTAATAAAAGAACAAATACAAATACATTCTAACTTTGATACTATATTCAATGTCTATAATGTTACAGCAACAAAATAAATTTGGCAATTTGTATAAATTTAGCAACAATTCTATTTCTAATTAAACATATGTTTTAGGGCTATAGCTTACATTATTGTAATTTCCATTCCTGATGATATTGGTACTGTTTGCCAACGAAAAGCTTTGGATATAAAACAATAAATATTCTTGTATTTGAATAACCTATGTTGTTTTCATATATATATATATATATATGAAAATGTATGATTTTCTCAAATTACAATTTTTATTTTGTTTTAAGAAACTTGAAATTCCCAAAATCTGCACAAGGAATACATTACAAAGAAAAACAGCTGAGCAAGATTTGTAAACAAACAAATATGTTTGGATTAGCAAACTCGGATAGATATTATCATGGTACTTTCCTAAACATGTACTAAGTCTATGTTCATTCATATTTCTATGTGTCGAATAGTTGTTTTTTATCAATTTTGATCTGGGTAAAACATTCAATGCGGAGTTGTAAATTGTGCGACGGCTGCCTGCTCCCGTGAAGCGATACAGTGACGTCACGTTAGCGCTATTCTTACATACGTTTTAATGGCATATACGTATATTTAAATATACCTATAAAGTGTCCAGTCAGGATAGATTTGATTGTAATTTTATACAACATTACCAAATGTTAAATGTATGAAATTACATCCAAAACTGCCCTGATTGGATACTTAATTGGAATATTTCCTTATAAATACATAAAGTTAACCTGCCGTGGCAATATCAAAAGTAATAGTTATCAATAATAAACATTCAATGTCTAAATATATGAGACAGTATAACAGTGCAATGCGTTTTGCCTCTTTTTGCAATAACTATAAATAAGGCTCAGAATCAAACATTCTTAAAAGCAGGGCTTCAATTGATCAAAAACACCTGTTTTAATACATGGTCAACTTTATGTTTCACTAAGTATAGTAAAATTTAAAGGTTTCTAGATATATACTGAAAATACAATTGGTAAGAGAAATAAAATTGAAAACTCATTCACAAAATTATACTTATACGCAATTTTTGTTACGAAAATTTTGAATTATATTAAATTTAATTTGTTATAAGAAATAAAATTACCATACAAAAGTTTAAAATTTATTTTAATGTGAATAGGGGAATTTGCCCCTACAAGCCCCTATTTTGTGTAGAATACCTTAAAATATTTTTTTGGTCCGAAAAGTTTTGTTTAAACCCAAAGAGACAGTTATAAACTGAAGAGTTTCAGGTCGTGGTAGGCCTAATGTTATTACCTATGTCTAACTTTTAAAATGTAAAATAAATTACAAAATTGGTAATACAAATTTTAATAAAAAATAATTACAATTAAAAAAATAAAACATCTATTGTAATTCTCAAATAACTGAAAAAAAATTAAAACAAATTTTACGATTCGAAACGTTTCACAAAATAAACTTTCTTTACATCAAAAGCGTTCTAACAGCAAACATATCCTGCAAAGTTTACTAACAAGGAGTTGTGAAAACTCTAATGTAATAAACATTGTCTGCAATGGCACTTCCCTTTTGTACAAATCAGGACATCCGAGTACATTTTGACCTAATTTATACAAAAAGCAAGTTTAACTAAAGGCAAGTGTATACGTATTGTGTAAGTAGAAACTGTTGGCTGTAAGTAAAAATTAAAGTTGGAAACAAACAATGAGGCATTGAGGCACGAAACTAAAGATATATTTTGCATAAAAAATACTTACTGATATTCCATTACCAGCACAACCGTCCACAACTGCGTCTTGTAAAACGTTGAAGTAGAGGAATAGCGCTAGCATACAAGCTACCTTTGCCATAGTGTCAGAATCGTATCTAAATGTTTCTCCGAATATTTCTCCGTATTTATTGCAACCGGAAGTATAACAGGTGACTAAATAGTTACGTGTCGCTTCATGTATGGATCTCCTGTTTGATATTCTCCCACTTTTAATTCTCCCCACCTAATTTCAACTGTTAATCACTCGTTGAATACCCCCCCCCCCCATTCCCCCTTCACTAGTTATGATCAATTATTGGATTTAAGTAATTAGTATTGCAATAACATTATACTTCAAAATTTTGCTGCGTTTAATTTTTCGATTCAGATTATCTTAACAATACAGTCAACTTAAATACAAGAATGTAAATATGAGCTTGATTTATAAACAGGAAAACCCCTTAGTTGCACGCAATCAATCTCAATATTACATTTTCAGATCACAGAGCTATTTTCGAAGATATGACAATGCTTTGGGAGCTAATTGTGGATGTAGAAATAAAGGAGAAAGTTCATTTAAAGTGGGCCCCGGAAGAGCTGTGTTACCGAGTTAAGGCTAGTTAAAGATTTCGCCTGGATTTAGAACCTGGATGAATGAAGCATTCTAAGAATATTTTGGGACATTAATTAGAAGTAAAAATTAATGTTTCTTATGGCTCTTCATTTTACAAAGGGATTAAAGTCAGGCCTAGAGCCATATCATGAATAGGTTTTGAGATATTAGAAGTAAAAACAACCTGTTATCTTTCTTGTACAATAACTTCATTAATTGGGTAAACAGAGAGTGATTTAAAATGAAACTCCTCGGAAAATAGTTCTAAGCAACGCGGTATAAAGTATCCTATAGAGAAAGCGAATTATTGTTAAATTAATTAAACATTTGTTTAAAACAGTGCAAAGTAAAATTTACCTGTAAAACAATACCTAAAACATAGTCAATAATAATTTACAGCAAATTTTCGAAAATGTTTCTTTCAATGTCTATGTTGCTTAGCCCGTTTATAGTTGTCTTATGCTCCTTTAATTATGTCACCAGTGATGTCCTTTACCTAAGCGAATCATCAATAACCAGGGAAGTTTACTTAAGTTTAATTTTACGTTGTAAATATTTTTCTCTGTAGATCCTCATAAGGAAAACTCCAGGTGTGTAGATTCTGGTGATCTCGTTGGCCAATTTATGTGACCTCCACGACCAATCCAATTATTTAGGAACTTATGATTTTAATAGGTGCAACAATATTAGAAAAATGTGGCGTTGCGCTTTTATTTTGGAAGTACTTCAGTGGATTGCAAAGTACCGTATTGCAATACAATCAAAATATGTTTTCAAGATACTGTAGTAGGCCGGAACTTTTGAGCCTTCTTGTGTTAAACAAACTGTACAATTTACTGATATTAAATAGTCTCACAGAATACACAATGGTAAAACGCTGTTGAAAGTTAATTGTTAGTACAATGGAGACAACGCTAGACCCTCATCCAGCAGTTTGTACAAAGCATTTGTACAAGAGGTTTTTAAAGTTAGAATTCCCTACTATAGCTGCAGGAGAAGAAAAGCTTGAAAATAACGTTTTTAGTACATTAGCAATATCAGCACTGTTTGTGATCAATCTTTCATTCATTACTGGCAACGGAATGGAAGTACCACACGATGGTCCTAATATCCCTCATGCAGTGGATGATCTTCATTCAGCCTGATGATCCTCAGTTATTTATCACGAAGCCTCTTATATTCCACAAGGTATTGATCAGGCATAGATCCTTAAAGATCTTAAAGATAGATCCGTATAGATCCTTAAAGATCTTCGTCGTAAAAGGGGAATATTTAGGCTAAAGGAACGGGTACACCCATGAATCACATAGATCAGTATGTATGTATTAAGATTGTGTTATTGATGCTCTGTGCGTAGAAAGTGTATAATCGTGTGTAGTAATGAAGTGAGTGTTGTTAGATGTGTTTACATTAGACTGACGTACCGTGAAGTACGCCAAACCCCTCTTAGTACGTGCAGGTAGTCGACAACACTGCTAGTTTTAAATGGTGAATCTAAGATAGGCAAAATATTTCAGTTTTCACCACGTAAGCAATGGTTCTTAGCTAATTAGGCAAATAATTATTAAAAGTTACATCTTGGTGAAAAAACGGTGTGTTGAAAAATGATTAGAAAGATCTTAAGGAGCGTCAGAAATTCATAGGATGGTAGATTCACCAACTAGCGTGTAACCAAAATGTGCAAGTTTCAAGAATATTTTCATTGATTGCCAAAATCAACACAAGTGCATAACACTTTGAAAAAGTATAAAACTCCGTGCTGTAAATATATTTTTCTGCTTTTAAATTTCGAAATTTTTATAATTTAGTTGAGTATGATACATACCGACTGTCCTAGATCTAACCAATCCAGCGCTCATCACGAGATCACGCAAAATGTTTACTATTAAAAATATTCTCCGCTAATTTTCCATTCTGCCGGAATTTTCTCAGTGTTATAATTTTACTTAAAGCAACTTGTATTGAGCGTAAACTAAGTAAATTTAAAAATACAAGTGAGAATCCTAAAGTTACGTACTACAGTCTTTCACCAGGGACGGTGTCTACCTTAGTATCATCGTATCCCGATGGATATCTAAAGTAACCCACGGTAGCTAAGGTAAGACACAACGACTGTCATTTAAAAGTCATGTTATTTAAACGCCCCAGGATAAAAGATGTCATAAATATCACGGTCAACTACATAAAATAACGCTCTTTTAGAAAATTGTATTTTTTTCAAGTTTTAAAAGTGTAAAGATGTAACTGTAAAACTTGTTGAGAAAAACTAGTTACAGTAGCAAAGTAATATCTTGCAGGTTGAACGTATATCGCTTTTTTAAGCGTTGAAATATGTTTATTAAACCGTGCAAACAGATATAGGTGTGCACCCAATTGAATAAACATGTAGTGTTAGAATAATACAAAATGCGTAGTTCCAAATGTAAACCTAAATTCAATTGCGTTGCGATAAACCCAGAGCCATTAAAAGTTATAACGCAAATTAGTCGTTATTAAAATTTATTTAAAGGTTGGAACGAAGTTTTAAGGTTAACCTTACCCATCAAAACTTCTGATAGACGTTTTTGAGGGTATAAATCAAACCTTGGAGAACATGAATAAAATCTTTCAGCCCTTTTTATGTTTTAAAAATTTGCTGAACATGTATTACAATATCTCAGACCTATGCAGTAAGCATAGGAATTCTCAAATCGTTCTAGGAAATTTATAGAATGAAATAACCTAGCTACCTAGACTCAGCTAAAATCGATGTAAAACCTATTAGCTGCATTGTAGTACTAGGGACAACAAACCCAATGTTTACAAGAAGCCAAAATAAGGGATACGAAAAGTATGTTATGTTTAAATGAAAATCACAATCAGGAAAAATCCCACCATCAAACACAATAACAGCGTAGCAAACACAATCAAACGTAATCCACCGCAAAAAAAAGTTTGTATCAAACACAATCACTTCATTACAAACAAAACAACACTGTAACCAAAAAAAATCACATTATACGGACTAAGGGGTCAATCATTGCTCCCGTATTGTTCAATTTCAACATCAACTGCATACCGACAACACTCAACACAAAAGTAAACATGTTCGTAGGTAACACAGTGTTAATATATACCGTTACATACGAAATGACATTCACCTGAAACGTAAATTCAAAACTGGTGACTTTGCGAAAGGAATTCCCAAATGCCTATATAAGTCTCTTCCGCTTCAAACTTTCTCGCGTAAACCCTCCAGAAGCCCTTCTGCTATCACAACACTAAACCCTCGGTCTACCCCAATACCTTGCTAGGGCAAATCATGAACAAGAACGTTATTAAGGACATTTCGACAAGTCCGAGTTAGAGTGAAGTGACGTCTTCAGAACATCCGAGTCACGAACGTAAAGGGGGAGCAGTTATTATTTGGGGGGCGGAGATACATGTGAAAATATTAGTAATAACTATCGATCTAACCATTGACAACAAGATTTTCTAACGTCGAGAACATGCCGTTAGACCATGAAGTATTTTTATTGCAAATTACCTCTGAGGATGATTTCTATGCAATTGAAATGTACATAAGGTTCTAAATAAAAGAAAAAGTCACTTGAGGTATTGAGGTTTCATTTAATTAAATTAAAAATTACGCCGCAGTGGTTTTATACAATTTATAGTTAATTTATTTTAATCTATATGTGAATTTCAGAAGCTATTTGTTCATCTTTATACATTATTTTAGCAATATGTTTTGTAATTTTTGCGTTTTCTTAGAATGGTCCTTACAATTTATACCTCATTATAATATTTCGTAAACATTCTTTCCTATTGTACCCTTTTGAAAATTTGAAGATCAATTTTGGTAGTATATCTAAGGCAGTTTGTGGCCGAGTGAGTCGACCTAATTTCTCTTTTATTGAGTCAATAGAAGAAATAGGTTTGGCGACGTGTACGTTTTACTGCCAGAGTGATTTATTGCAATTATGATACTTTTTGACAGATAACAGCACTGAAACTTGTTGAGCCCTAAGTGTTTCATAGCCCAAGTGTTTTATTGGCTCAGTAATTCGAACCACATATAATACACTTATATCTACGGGACCAACTTACAGTGCTATAATCGTGGGTGAGCTACTGGAGAGCTAGTGTTAACGTCGCCAATTGCACAGCTCTGCTTCTATCCAAACGTACGGCACACAAACTCAACACTCCACTAAAACTATAAGGCGATGGCATTCACTGGGGAGCCAGGTGAAATATCTGGGAGGCCTAACGTGGAACCCTCGCGTTACCAACACGTTAAAGAAAGCAACAATTAGATTAACACAACTATATCCTATGCCTAACAGAACAAGCCCTCTTTCACTACGGGCGGCCATTATATATACGTATCTATGTTGCGCAGCGTACTCACGACGCTTCACCCGTCTGAGGTCATGTACACGCAGGCTCCAGTTACTCCTAAACAAAGTTTTACAAATAATCACAAAGGCACTTAGATGCACAAGATAAACACTACTTCACACTGACTTGAAAGTGCCTTTTATCAAGTAACACCTCCGACACATAGCAACAAGGCTCTACAAACAGATTCATGTACATAGTATAACATCCACACTCATTTCCTCACTGGGTAGGTACGACCCCGCCCACGGAACACCCCACGGCCGCTCTCCTTACTGACCGCATAGCTCTAACCATAAAAATGCAGATAATATAATGTATCCATACTAATAGATTATGGTTCACAGTTATGTTCCAGGTGACGCAGAGGCACACCCCTAAAGATGACGCCTACCCCAATGGACATTTTTATTGCATGCCATTTCAGTTTCGAGTAGTCAGAGAAAGAAGAGGTGAATGACACTCCCGTCATAGCCTCACTAACGAGTTTTCTTGGTAGGGTTTCTTTCTTGCAAGGGTTATATTATTAATTTATAATATTTATTAAATTTCAATCGACATTTGCAAGACATTTTAGATAGTCAGTGTGGTACAGAGAGGTAAATGTCGGTAGTGGGGTGTCCTGGCATCCGATTGAAGTAGCGAGCAAAGTTCCAATGGTAAAGGTAACGTGGACAGGAAATAGTCAATCCGAAAAAAGGCAGCAACTAGAGACGACCTAAGTATTATTTGGACGAATGCAGAGGGGGTCGACGAAAGTCTCTCTTAACAGATTCCCCAATATTTCCCACCGAATGATTTAACCAACCTAACGGAACTATTTGGAAAAACAAAATTCTAAAAGAATAGAATTTTATTTTATATTAAAATATATTAAAACTCTGAACTAATAAACGCGATAATATATTTAAACCAGCAAGTAGAGCGGATGCTGTATTTGAAGGCTTCACGACTGCGCCAAACCCATCTAGGCGCAACTTTCAGAAATGGACCTGAGAGCAGCGATGTCGATTTCCGAAGTACTAAACTAAAAAGTCGAGAGGTAAGTCAAAATGAGAATTATGGGAATATTTCTTTTAAAGGTCATATTTTCAAATGAAAGTTCGTTAAAAGTGAACTATCGATTTCACAAGCATATTTGGCCTCACAAATAAATTTATAAAATTCCAGTGATAAAATAATATGTAAAATATTTTCCTCATGGTAATTTTTGTTAAAAACTATAATAAAATACTAGGAGTAAATAAAAGATTTATATAATACAATGTTTTGAAATTTATAATTGTTTAATATGGCTATTAAAATGTGTTGTATATTAAAATTGTATGAAAATTTACCAGTTAACATATCTATTACAATTTAAATAAAAAAATTAAAATATTTAAGTTGGTGAATAGTTTTAATTTTGATATTTTCATTTATGCCAAACCGTTTTAATAATTTGAATATTCTTTTTGTATTACTTTAGTTGTTAAAATAGTTTCCCATGTTTAGGTTAGGAATGAATTTCAAAGTTGGAAATTTAAAGAAAATAGCATTAAATTTATAAAACCTATAACCAACAGTTACATTGTACAATACAAGAATTAATCGGGTTACTAGCTACAACAATGTATAATAAAAAGGCAGAAGAAATATAAATATATAGAAACCACTAAGGTTATTTAAATACAAGAATTAATCGGGTTACTAGCTACAACAATGTATAATAAAAAGGCAGAAGAAATATAATATATAGAAACAACTAAGGTTATTTAAATACAAGAATTTATCGGGTTACTAGCTACAGCAATATATAATAAAAAGGCAGAAGAAATATAAATATATAGAAACCACTAAGGTTATTTAAATACAAGAATTAATCGGGTTACTAGCTACAGCAATATATAATAAAAAGACAGAAGAAATATAAATATATAGAAACCACTAAGGTTATTTAAATACAAGAATTAATCGGGTTACTAGCTACAACAATGTATAATAAAAGGGCAGAAGAAATATAAATATATAGAAACAACTAAGGTTATTTAAATACAAAAATTAATCGGGTTACTAGCTACAGCAATATATAATAAAAAGACAGAAGAAATATAAATATATAGAAACAACTAAGGTTATTTAAATACAAAAATTAATCGGGTTACTAGCTACAGCAATATATAATAAAAAGCAGAAGAAATATAAATATATAGAAACAACTAAGGTTATTTAAATACAAAAATTAATCGGGTCACTAGCTACAGCAATATATAATAAAAAGCAGAATAAATATAATTATATAGAAACAACTAAGGTTATTTAAATACAAAAATTAATTGGGTTACTAGCTACAACAATATATAATAAAAAGGCAGAAGAAATGTAAATATATAGACAGAACTAAGGTTATTTACATACAAGATTATTTATTAATTTATATTCAAAGCTTTTCGTTGTTACACAGTACTTACATCATCAGGAATGAATAATAAAACAATGCAAAATATAAAATATATGTTAAGGAAGAAATAGAATTGTTGCTAAATTTTATACAAATTGCCAAGTTTATTTTGTAGTTGTAACAATATAGAAATTGAATATAATATCAAACCTATAATGAATTTGTATATGTTCTGTTATTAATTTGTTGATAATACTGTATTTATATATTTCGAATGCTTCATATGTATATTCATTCTTAATCCATTAATATGTCTTTTAAACGTTTCATATTTTCAATATTTCGAAATAGGTGCTTATTATTTATACCATGATTTGCAAAATTTGATTGATATATTTCTGGATTTTTGTAAGCATTTAAATGTTCATTATAGCTTTCTCTTAATTTTTCTTGGTTTGACCAATGTAAGTTTTATTACAGCTTTCACATTCTAATTTATAACCACCTTTTTCAGGAATATTATTTGTTTTATTATTTTTATTCATTATGTTTATTATTTTATTATTAGTTTTGTATGCAGTATTGATACTTGCATTTTTAAATAACTTGGTGATATTTTTTATTTCATTGCCTATAAATAAAAATGAGGTCCATATTGTATTTTATTATTATTATTTGTTTAACTTAAATTGTTTTGTTGTGCATTTAAAGTATCTTAATTAGGTTTGCCAACAGTATTCTTTTTAAAATCGTTTTCTATTGCAATATTATAAAATATGTTTGTTTTTTTATTTTGATTTCTTCGTTCATGGGGATTTTATGCGTTCTATATAATAAGTTATATAAAAAAGCTATTTCTTGGTTTTATGGGTTATTCAAATTATTATGTATAATTTGGTTTGTTAAAGTTGGTTTATGGTATATTATATTTTCAAATTTTTCATTTTTTTATTATTATTAAATCTGAAAAAAATATTTTATAATTTTTTTAAATTTCATAAGTAAATTTGATTTTATTCTTAATTTTATTTGCTTTATCCAAAAAATTTGTTAAATTCATAAACTTATTGTTCAGTATATACATTAAACTTCAGTACATCTACATATCAAACTAATACGAATTTTTATCACATATATTTATAATTTTATTTATTTCACTATCTAACTGTTATAGAAATATTTCAGATAATATATTTAATAATGGCGAGTCCATAGCAAGGCTATTGTCTTGTTTATAAACTTTGTAATTGTATAAAAAAATGTTTAATTATATATTATTAATAAAAGAAATAAAAATTGGATTAAAATAAAAAATTTAAATGCATTTCAAACCTTTCAATATTTTACTTTGTCATCTTAAACGCATTGTTGACATATTCACCACTCGTGTACACTTTCTTCGAGAAAATCCTAATACACTTTAAACTATATAAAGCTATATACATTTTAACGCTATATTTAACCTACGGGATAGATTAGCGTTGCAAAAAAGGAGTAGCTTGGCGTATGGTCACCACAACAATAATGTAATGTAGAGTGCCTACTCCAGGGCGTACGGACGAGGGTGGTCGCCCTACCCTTACTTACCAGTTGGTCACCACAACAATAATGTAATGTAGAGTGCCTACTCCAGGGGTTACGGACGAGGGCGATCGCCCTACCCTCACTTACCAGTTGGTCACCACAAGAATAATGTAATGTAGAGTGCCTACTCCGGGGGGTACGGACGAGGGTGATCGCCCTACCCTCACTTACCAGTTGGTCACCACAACAATAATGTAATGTAGAGTGCCTACTCCAGGGGTTACGGACGAGGGTGGTCGCCCTACCCTTACTTACCAGTTGGTCACCACAAGAATAATGTAATGTAGAGTGCCTACTCCGGGGGGTACGGACGAGGGTGATCGCCCTACCCTCACTTACCAGTTGGTCACCCCAACAATAATGTAATGTAGAGTGCCTACTCCAGGGCGTACGGACGAGGGTGGTCGCCCTACCCTTACTTACCAGTTGGTCACCACAAGAATAATGTAATGTAGAGTGCCTACTCCAGGGCGTACGGACGAGGGCGGTCGCCCTACCCTTACTTACCAGTTGGTCACCACAACAATAATGTAATGTAGAGTGCCTACTCCAGGGCGTACGGACGAGGGTGGTCGCCCTACCCTTACTTACCAGTTGGTCACCACAACAATAATGTAATGTAGAGTGCCTACTCCAGGGCGTACGGACGAGGGTGGTCGCCCTACCCTCACTTACCAGTTGGTCACCACAACAATAATGTAATGTAGAGTGCCTACTCCAGGGCGTACGGACGAGGGTGGTCGCCCTACCCTCACTTACCAGTTGGTCACCACAACAATAATGTAATGTAGAGTGCCTACTCCAGGGCGTACGGACGAGGGTGGTCGCCCTACCCTCACTTACCAGTTGGTCACCACAACAATAATGTAATGTAGAGTGCCTACTCCGGGGGGTACGGACGAGGGTGGTCGCCCTACCCTCACTTACCAGTTGGTCACCACAACAATAATGTAATGTAGAGTGCCTACTCCAGGGCGTACGGACGAGGGTGGTCGCCCTACCCTCACTTACCAGTTGGTCACCACAACAATAATGTAATGTAGAGTGCCTACTCCAGGGCGTACGGACGAGGGTGGTCGCCCTACCCTCACTTACCAGTTGGTCACCACAACAATAATGTAATGTAGAGTGCCTACTCCGGGGGGTACGGACGAGGGTGGTCGCCCTACCCTCACTTACCAGTTGGTCACCACAACAATAATGTAATGTAGAGTGCCTACTCCAGGGCGTACGGACGAGGGTGGTCGCCCTACCCTCACTTACCAGTTGGTCACCACAACAATAATGTAATGTAGAGTGCCTACTCCAGGGCGTACGGACGAGGCTGGTCGCCCTACCCTCACTTACCAGTTGGTCACCACAACAATAATGTAATGTAGAGTGCCTACTCCAGGGCGTAAGGACGAGGGTGGTCGCCCTACCCTTACTTACCAGTTGGTCACCACAACAATAATGTAATGTAGAGTGCCTACTCCGGGGGGTACGGACGAGGGTGATCGCCCTACCCTCACTTACCAGTTGGTCACCACAACAATAATGTAATGTAGAGTGCCTACTCCGGGGGGTACGGACGAGGGTGGTCGCCCTACCCTCACTTACCAGTTGGTCACCACAACAATAATGTAATGTAGAGTGCCTACTCCGGGGGGTACGGACGAGGGTGGTCGCCCTACCCTCACTTACCAGTTGGTCACCACAACAATAATGTAATGTAGAGTGCCTACTCCAGGGCGTACGGACGAGGGTGGTCGCCCTACCCTCACTTACCAGTTGGTCACCACAACAATAATGTAATGTAGAGTGCCTACTCCAGGGCGTACGGACGAGGGTGGTCGCCCTACCCTCACTTACCAGTTGGTCACCACAACAATAATGTAATGTAGAGTGCCTACTCCGGGGGGTACGGACGAGGGTGGTCGCCCTACCCTCACTTACCAGTTGGTCACCACAACAATAATGTAATGTAGAGTGCCTACTCCAGGGCGTACGGACGAGGGTGGTCGCCCTACCCTCACTTACCAGTTGGTCACCACAACAATAATGTAATGTAGAGTGCCTACTCCAGGGCGTACGGACGAGTGTGGTCGCCCTACCCTCACTTACCAGTTGGTCACCACAACAATAATGTAATGTAGAGTGCCTACTCCAGGGCGTACGGACGAGGGTGGTCGCCCTACCCTCACTTACCAGTTGGTCACCACAACAATAATGTAATGTAGAGTGCCTACTCCAGGGCGTACGGACGAGGGTGGTCGCCCTACCCTCACTTACCAGTTGGTCACCACAACAATAATGTAATGTAGAGTGCCTACTCCGGGGGGTACGGACGAGGGTGGTCGCCCTACCCTCACTTACCAGTTGGTCACCACAACAATAATGTAATGTAGAGTGCCTACTCCAGGGCGTACGGACGAGTGTGGTCGCCCTACCCTCACTTACCAGTTGGTCACCACAACAATAATGTAATGTAGAGTGCCTACTCCGGGGGGTACGGACGAGGGTGGTCGCCCTACCCTCACTTACCAGTTGGTCACCACAACAATAATGTAATGTAGAGTGCCTACTCCAGAGGGTACGGACGAGGGTGGTCGCCCTACCCTCACTTACCAGTTGGTCACCACAACAATAATGTAATGTAGAGTGCCTACTCCGGGGGGTACGGACGAGGGTGGTCGCCCTACCCTCACTTACCAGTTGGTCACCACAACAATAATGTAATGTAGAGTGCCTACTCCAGGGCGTACGGACGAGGGTGATCGCCCTACCCTCACTTACCAGTTGGTCACCACAACAATAATGTAATGTAGAGTGCCTACTCCAGGGCGTACGGACGAGGGTGGTCGCCCTACCCTTACTTACCAGTTGGTCACCACAACAATAATGTAATGTAGAGTGCCTACTCCGGGGGGTACGGACGAGGGTGGTCGCCCTACCCTCACTTACCAGTTGGTCACCACAACAATAATGTAATGTAGAGTGCCTACTCCAGGGGGTACGGACGAGGGTGGTCGCCCTACCCTAACTTACCAGTTGGTCACCACAACAATAATGTAATGTAGAGTGCCTACTCCGGGGGGTACGGACGAGGGTGGTCGCCCTACCCTCACTTACCAGTTGGTCACCACAACAATAATGTAATGTAGAGTGCCTACTCCGGGGGTTACGGACGAGGGTGGTCGCCCTACCCTCACTTACCAGTTGGTCACCACAACAATAATGTAATGTAGAGTGCCTACTCCGGGGGGTACGGACGAGGGTGGTCGCCCTACCCTCACTTACCAGTTGGTCACCACAACAATAATGTAATGTAGAGTGCCTACTCCAGGGCGTACGGACGAGGGTGATCGCCCTACCCTCACTTACCAGTTGGTCACCACAACAATAATGTAATGTAGAGTGCCTACTCCAGGGCGTACGGACGAGGGTGGTCGCCCTACCCTTACTTACCAGTTGGTCACCACAACAATAATGTAATGTAGAGTGCCTACTCCAGGGCGTACGGACGAGGGTGGTCGCCCTACCCTCACTTACCAGTTGGTCACCACAACAATAATGTAATGTAGAGTGCCTACTCCAGGGCGTACGGACGAGGGTGGTCGCCCTACCCTCACTTACCAGTTGGTCACCACAACAATAATGTAATGTAGAGTGCCTACTCCAGGGGGTACGGACGAGGGCGATCGGCCTACCTTCACTTACCAGTTGGTCACCACAACAATAATGTAATGTAGAGTGCCTACTCCGGGGGGTACGGACGAGGGTGATCGCCCTACCCTCACTTACCAGTTGGTCACCACAACAATAATGTAATGTAGAGTGCCTACTCCAGGGGGTACGGACGAGGGTGATCGCCTCACCCTCACTTACCAGTTGGTCACCACAACAATAATGTAATGTAGAGTGCCTACTCCAGGGGGTACGGACGAGGGTGATCGCCCTACCCTCACTTACCAGTTGGTCACCACAACAATAATGTAATGTAGAGTGCCTACTCCGGGGGGTACGGACGAGGGTGGTCGCCCTACCCTCACTTACCAGTTGGTCACCACAACAATAATGTAATGTAGAGTGCCTACTCCAGAGGGTACGGACGAGGGCGATCGCCCTACCCTCACTTACCAAATGTTTTAAGATTTTCACCCATATTACATGATAAGAAGCCTTAGATGCCAGCCACTCTGGTGGGTCTGTCACGGTCACATTGCACACGAAGATCCAGAGACTCCAAAATATCAGTAAATTCAAATTGAATAAACCAGGGCAGCCAAATAAAGGGGTTTTAAATCAAACACTAACACTAAATTACCTTGGAAGTAGAGCTTAGTCCTTCCCAAGTAAATATAAACGTACCTGTCCTGGGAACAGCAAATAAAGTTAGATCAAGGGCATCATAACCCGAAACAAGTAACCAA
>JBAIZL010000010.1:90231033-90233533 GCA_036971475.1 Prosapia bicincta | reverse complement strand
AATTTTACATTGAGAATTTTGTACTAACAGTTTTTGTTCCTGGCAAGGTTAAGGATTAAATCTTTAGCCCGTCAGGATGATGTCAAGGAAAAATTAAAAACAACACCTGCTCGTATATCTTCTCTGCACGGTGTCTCAAATCCAATTCTCCCAATTCAACTCTCAGTCCAACTAAACTTGCATCTGGCATCCAGAACGTTCTTTCCCACTCCTACCTTTATCTTCTTTGACTTTGATTTTTGCGATTAGTTTGTAAAATCTTTAAAAATGATTTGGCTTTACCGTAAAACTTCTCTTATAATTATTATTCCTTTAGTCTTGTTACATTTTTTTTGAATATTTTTTAAATTAAAATTTATTTTTTCAATTATTTATTAAATTTCGGCTTCCAAGCCTTCAAACAGCATTTTTACCCGTTTGAACTTCGCCCCCAAAATTTTATTTCTGTCTTTTCGAGATAACTTTATATGAAAAGCAGCAAAGAAATTTATATACTCCCCTAATTAGCTTATATTATCTATTAATTTTTATACTAATATTATTTTCTATATCTATTAAAATTGTTTGCCTATATGCTACTGAAGAATTTCCCTGCTTTTTAAAATGCTTCTGGCTTCCTCTTCTTTAGTCTATTTCCCTCGGCACTGTAACCTCACAAAATATCACACTAGTGTTAATATCAATTATTTCAAAAAATAGACATAATATTTTAACATAACTTTTTATGAAAGACATCACCAATACAGGAATACTTAACAATTTCATTACATGTACAAGATTTAATTAATAAACAATTCATCTCAATTTCAACCACCCTTTTTTCTTTAGACCCTATTCCTTTTATTTACCACAATATTTATTTCAAGCATCATTTGACATGTATTTCTTATTATTATATTTATTTGTTTTCATTATATTTATTTATATATATAATTTAAATAAGTCCCCCCCCGGGTAATTAACTTAAAAGTCTGTATTTAATTCCCCCTTTTATTTTTAAAAATATTGTACTCATTTGTATTCAAATGAATGAAATTCCTAACTCCGATAAAATACGAATTTGTTTTTATTTATGTTTTGGTCAGGCTAGTTTAATTAAAACGACTCAAAGTCTTTTATCGTTAAGCTGAGCTTTCTGTATCGCAGGTTGTACAGGATCAATTGTATACTATTGTCGACTCCCATTACGTCACCGCCTTAGTATCCTAACCTGAGGCGTATCGAAATTCGTGGAGCGTAGAATACTTTTAATCTTAAATAAATTTTCTAGTTACCTAATGGAAATTACACTAAAATCAGCAGTCTCATATAAGGGGATTTAAACATGTATTGAGTCATGTTCAATTATCTCTTGTTACATAAGTCCAACTCCCTTTAAATAATTTCTTTATCGTAAACCTCTGTATTCTTTGTAGACTGTTTAAACATGAATGTTTAAGTCACGTCCATTCTGGAATATTAGTTTATAGACCAAGTGTGTTTACTCAACTTGATAATGTTGGAATATTTCTTTATGCGACTCTGCTTTGCCGAACTTACAGATTCCTTGTAAGTTATATGAAAAGTTTTTATTTGTTCTAATCTTCAAAGTTAACATATCATTTTACAAGACTGCCATTTAACTGAATAAAATCTGTTTTTAAATCCTAAACTTATTTTTCTGGTTCCAACAAAACTATATTAATCTGATGTCGACTTTTTATATCAATACACTGCAACGGGTAGGATTGGAATTAGCAAATACCGTCGCAATAATATTAAAATTTCGTAGAGTAAAAATGTGAAAGCAAAGCCATTAGAAGGGATAACGGGAGTTGTATATTTTAAAAAACAAGTAAAGTACATGGAAATGAGAGAAAACCTCAAAATACTCCTACAATCACCATCGACATTCGAGAAGACGCAGCTTGCCAAGAGGGAAAGGAGATGCCGTGTACCAAAATTCGCAAAAACGCCGGATAGAAGAGTTAAACCCAAGTTAAAGAAACAGACAATAGTTTAATCATTTTTGAGTGAGCTTGCTTTGTTTGCAAAACCGGAAGCCCAGCGGGGGAAAAAGTCGCATGATGTCGTGACGTAGATTTTAGAAGCCACCCCATTGGTTGACAAAACATGGTACGATACGTCTCGTGGGAACGAGAAAGCCCAGCGGGGGTTAAAAGAAACAGCGATATTCGGGACTTCAAAGAGAGAGGACACCGCTCCAGGTCACAAACCTTTGTTTCAGCTTGTGATCTGTAAATGACGACGATGAAAATGACGTGCTAAGCGCGAGACTGGTCGTCGCTAAAATGTAGTCGCGTGTGGTTTGTAACCCTTTTGGAGGAGGTAACTTCTCCCAAAGTGGTCTCCAAAGTTTAACATCTATGTGGCGGTGCTCTTAAGAAGTTTGTGTGTGTTAGAGGCGAACAATATGAAAATTTATTAGAGTCAGTAAAGTAATTTATAAAGAACAGTGCTTCAAAATTTATATAAAACAGTGAACAGTGAAGAAATACAA
>JBAIZL010000010.1:90218533-90226033 GCA_036971475.1 Prosapia bicincta | reverse complement strand
CAAATTTAATATATATTAAACACAAAAGTACCAGCAAGTAATCTTGATTGTTACTTCTACAAATGATTATATGGACATGAATTTTTTTAAAATATAAATTATTGTTCTGTTCTGTTTAAAAAAGTATGTATACTTATGTGTGTAAATTCAACACTCATAAACCAAAATGTTTTCATAATGACTAAAAACGTTAGAGGTCGTAAAATAATAGTAATTGATGAGCTTTGTGAAAAGATTACATGAACAATTTTGAACTTTTTAAACTATTCAAGTATATTTAATTTTTGAGGAATTGTTTAATATATTAAAATAAATAACAAATATCAAAGGATTTAAAAAAAAAAATTAAAAAATCATTAGTAACAACAAATTTTATTTTATTTTAATTTTCATTTAATTAAAAGAAGTTTGTGTGTGTGTGAGAGAGAGAGAGAGAGAGAGAAAATGTGTATGTGTGTGTGTGTGTATGTGAATGAGTGTGTGTGTGTGTGTGTGTGTTTGTGAGTATGTGTTTATGTGTTTGTGAAAGATATACATAGAGAGAGAATGTATGAGATTGTTAATAAGAGTGAGTTTGAGAGGGAGTATGAGAGTGAGCGGAAGTTTGTGTATCTCTATTTGTGTGTGTGTGTGTGTGTGTATGTGTGTGTGTGTGTGTGTGTGTGTGTGGTAGAGAGAGAGAGAGAGAGAGAGAGAGAGAGAGAGAGTGTATGTGTGTGTATGTGTATGGGTGTGTGTGTGTGTTTGTTTGTGAGTGTGTGTGTGTGTGTATGTGTGTTTGTGAACGATATAGAGAGAAAGAGAATGTGTGTTATTGAGCTTGAGAGTGAGTTTGAGAGGGAGTGTGAGAGTTAGTGGGAGTGTGTGTTTGCATGTGTGTGTGTGTGTGTGTGTGTGTGTGTGTGTGTGTGTGTGTGTGTGTGTGTGTGTGTGTGTGTGTGTGTGTGTATGTGTGTGTGTGTGTGTGTGTGTGTGTGTGTGTCTGTGTGTGTGTGTGTGTGTGTGTGTGAGTGTGTGTGTGTGTGTGATAGAGAGAGAGAGAGTGTGTATGTGTGTGTATGTGTGTGTGTGTATGTGTATGGGTGTGTGTGTGTTTGTTTGTGAGTGTGTGTGTGTGTGTGTGTGTGTGTGTGTGTGTATGTGTGTTTGTGAACGATATACAGAGAAAGAGAATGTGTGTTATTGAGCTTGAGAGTGAGTTTGAGAGGGAGTGTGAGAGTTAGTGGGAGTGTGTGTTTGCATGTGTGTGTGTGTGTGTGTGTGTGTGTGTGTGTGTGTGTGTGTGTTTGTGTATGTGTGTGTGTATGTGTGTGTGTGTGTGTGTGTGTGTGTGTGTGTGTGTGTGTGTGTGTGTGTGTTGTAACGGAAAAAATTGGTTCCGTAACAATTGAATAGAAATTGAAAAATCTTAAATTTTTATAGAATAAGTTTATCTAGTTTTGCTAAGCCATGAAACTCAATTGCTAATTGAATAAGATAAAAACCGATTGTAATGTACACAAATGATGACTTTGCGAGTGCTTTGTGTGCTAGAACCAAAATCAAGTTCCAACAGAATATTAAATAAGCACGCTTAAAATCAAAACTGTGCATGAAAATCAAGTAGTGGGGGTAAGCAGCTAGTGAATTGGTTGCAGGTTTAAAAAAAAGGGACTCTCGTTTGAGGATTCGACCGAGAAGGTCACTGTTTAAATTAAATTGCAGAGAAAGTCATAATGGACTTTTAAATTTCATTGATCTGGCCGCGGAGTGCGCGTTTTGGCCGTAAAATGTCTAACAATAACGACTAGCGCAAGCTAGTCATTCGATCATGATAAAATCCCGGTTAGTTTTCATTTCTTGAAGAAGATGACGTCGCCTTGTGCCGCAGCCTGGAAGGAAAATCCTTCAGACGAGAACAACTGCCAGACTGAAAGGAAGGATCTGACCACCCAGGAGATAAAAGGGGGATCCAGGAAAGTGCGAGTCGGGCAAGTGATAATTTCTGTACAATTTTAAATATTATAAACCAGATTATTTGGAAAAATTTCTAAAGTCAAAAACGACAAATTAAAGGTTTAAATAACTAAGTCATGGCTTTATTTCTTGAAAAATAAATTTAAATATGAAGCTTATTAAATATATATAAAAGATTTATGTGAAATTTTAAATGATTGATAAATGTTAAAGTAATAACTGTTATAATTTGGAAAGATAAACTTATAAAAGCACAATCATTAAGATGTTTAGAAATTGATGTGTTTTATTAATTAACGTAAAATCATGTATAACTTGTTTGATAATTTATAAAGGATTGTTGTGAATCCAAACTCAGTTTATCAGAAATTTAAGGTAAATTGTATATGTCCAAAAAATTGGTAAACAATTCTTAAGTGTTAACAAGTAGTGTTAATAACAATTTTATTCTCTAGTAATTTCATATATAAATAAATAAATGTCAAGTAACTGCTGGTGCAAAGCCAGCCCATAAATTAAATGAGTGCAGCAATTTGATATAGGATCTGACAACCTCCCTGCAATCAATGAAAATATGTATTTGGGTAGTAAGAGACAATTTAATTTATGTTCTAATATGTATAAACGTCATGAAATTATGTTGTTAAAAGAATAGGATCCTTTTATTTAACAATTATTATTTTTCACGCGATTAAATTCAAAAGAAAAACTAGATGTCAAGATATTATTTTGATCTAAAGAATATGTTCATTTGTTTAAACTTCGTTGTTTCAATGTGTATTAAATTCAGATATAAAACCAAATATCAAGATATTATTGTAGTTCAAGAATATGATCATTTGATTAAATTTCGTTATTGTAATATTATTAAATTCATATTTCAAGCAAAGGTTAGTGAAAAATTTTATTAAATAATCCTGTGTGCTAAGTAATAAATGTAATATTTCCCAGCTAGAAAATTTATCTAATAAAACCATTGAAAGCTTTAAATGCCATACCAGCAAGCCTAATAGGGTCATTTATTTTAATAAATTACATATAATAAATGATCAAAGTGCACCTTATAATAACCGAGGAACCCACCCAAAGAATTAAATTTAACAACCAAATCAGTTTGAGCTAGGCCAACACTAGCTGGTTTTATTTCCAAGTCCAGGGGTTGATACCCACTGGCAGATCTTATCATATATAACACAGGGCCTCAGTAAAGAGGATATGGTAGGATGTTATCTGACACGGACTTCACGAGAGCAGGAACATGGAGCAAACAGGTCTACAAAGCATGGTAAGGTATTAATTTGTGTGATAAATTTCTGTGTTTTTCAGCTACCCAATGTTACACCGTTTGACACATCACTGACCTTACCATGACCTTTTCAATCTTAGTAGACAGAATCCACAGGGTGGGTTTTTTAATTACGATTTAAATTCATGTTCTTGTAACTGCGAGTTGGGCAAACGTCGACAGGTTTGTGGCAGGTCGAGTTTGCTAGGGTCGGGTGTGAGTGAGCTGGGTGAAGGTCCGTTGCAGATATGGCGCCCGCACTTGGGACTCGAATAAGGAACGCACGATTAGGCAAAATCATTAATAAATTTTAAATTAATTTAACCCAGCTAAAAAATTTTAGTGGGTAATTAATTATAATAAAAAAAAAAAAAAAAAAAAAAAAAAACGAGAATAGGCAGGGAGTAAAGCCATTAAAAAAAAAAAAAAAATAATAATTAAATAAAAATTAAATTAAAAAGAAATAAATAAAATCAAGAAATCTAACTAGGTACGAGAGTACAACACCTTAGGCATTATCTACGACCCGCACCGAACGGCCAAACCAAATATAAAATAAATTTATAAAATTAGAAATCACATATAAAAATAAATATCTAGTCGCATCTATAAATTTAGTTAAACAAACTTTAAATTTAAACAAAATGGCAAAACCCGAAGCGAAATCCGACATGGATAAGCTTTTAACCTATATGAAAGCTGAAAATGCGGCTAGGGACAAGCGCGAGGAAGAGAGGCGCGTAAAAGATAAGGAAGAAAGGGAACTAGAAAACGCGGCTAGGGACAAGCGCGAAGAAGAAAGACGGCTAAAAGAAAGGGAATTAGATAAAGCGGTAAGAGAGGCCGAAAGGGAGGAGGACAAGAAACAACGTCGACAAGAGTTAGAGTTGGCCGAAAAAAAGTGGGAGTTAGAGAAATTAGAACGCCAAAAGATCCTAGAAGCGTTTCACGATGAAATGAGCAAATATAGGGCGGATTCGGAAAGTCGAACGAGCAACCTAGAAGGGAAAATGACCGAACAGGCCACCGTGATCGAAAAAATAAAAAACGATGTAGAGGTTCAAACAACGCAGTTAAGCGAGAAAGTAAATAAAGTAAGGGAGGACGTAAAGTCTGTAAACCAACAGGTGAAAAAATTAGAAAATAGGCTTACTAGTTCAGGGACGGCAGGGCCAATAACACAAATATGTTTGCCTACAGTGTCAAACAAATTGAACGAGACATCCTATAGGAAAATAGAGTTTTGGGGTACATCGCGGGAAGACCCGATCGAGTTTCTCTGTGAAATGGAGTCGTTATTTTCTGAAATCGATAATACGATGGAGGAAATTACAAAGCTCAAGATCATAGAACGATATATACAGGGTTCAGCCGACAGTTGGTGGAGAGCTATAAAGAAGGGGTCTGAGACATACCAGGATTTCCGCAAGGAATTCACTCAGCACTTCTGGAGCTTCCACCAACAGGAAAGGATTCGGAGGAAACTAAGTCAGGGCAAATATAGTAATAACGGACCTTCCAACATGGCGGAATATTTCGTCATGATGGTAAACAAGGCGAAGAACTTAGATCCAGTAATTCCCGAAAAGCAATTAATCTTCATGATCATGAAGCATTTCGGGACCAACGTTCAATTAGCTAGTGTGGGCAACCCCACGCAGAACATTAAACAAGCTATTGCGTTTCTAATCCAACTCGACAACGTGACGGAGAACGACCGCGCTAACGGAAATGCAAACCGGGCACCACCGCGCTCCGTCACTTCTAACCACCAAAGACCCGACCATAACCCAAGATCCTATGGTGAACACCAAAAAACAACCCCACCGAAGTATCCTAAGAAACCCAATCCGCCACGTTCTATCCCCGGACCTAGTTACACACAGCAAAAAAACTAGAAACGAGGATCTCTAGCAACAAGGAGCATTGTCCGTTAGCGCGTCTAGGGATCCGAGGAAAGAGATCGCCGGAACGCAATAGCCCGAAAAGCAAAAATCGTCAAGTTTACCATCGTGACGAGATAGTGAGCCTGAACGGTTTAGCCTTATTTATGCGGGACGAATTGTTAGAGGAACCCGATAGTTACATAAATAGAATTGAGCAAGTAGAGCAATGCCCATTGATTAGCTGCAAGATAAATGGTATGGAGATATTCGCAGAAGTGGACACTGGTGCACAAATGTCCGTGATTAATGCGAGCAAATACCTGGCCTTGAAACAGCAAGGAAACATGTTTTACGAACTACCAGTAGCTAACATGGGGGTTCTAACAGCAATCGGCTCGAAATGCAGACGGGTTAAGTTACAAACTTTCTTACCTCTAACTCTTCAGGGTCACACAAAGGAATTTGTATTCCTAATAGTGGAAAACTTACGAGTTGACCTCATATTGGGGATGAATACTTTGTGTGAGCTTAAGACCCACATAAATCTGGAGAAATCGTTTATCTCCTATGATTTGGACGGGGAAATGCTCTGGCAGGATTTCGAAAAAACGGGAAAAGACGGAAAAATATGTTTACCCGATAAAAATAATAAACAAAGGCTAGAAGCCAACAGGGAAATAGAAAATATAAATCAAATAAACAATGTAAATGAAAAGAATGTAGGCGTAAGAATGAAAAGTGATAAAATGAATGTAAAACAAAGTATACAAGACAACCCAATTAACCAAGGCAAAATACCATCTTACCAGCCGGAAGTGGGGGGGGTTGATTGCCAACGGCGAGGATATGGGGCCGTTAGCCGTTGTACATCGAGAACAAAGGGATCTCGATATACAACGTACTCTGTCACAGACAGGAGAAAAAAACCAAAATTTAAAATTTAAACAAAACAAAAATGTAAAAAATCCGAAACTAGAACCAAAAATAAAAACTAATGCAAATATATCAGTAGGCGGTAATCCCCGAAATAGCAGGGAGCGAGAGAAGTTAGAAAATCAAAGAATAAATGTAGGATGTAATAAAACGAGCAACCCAAATCCATTAAAAAATGGTGAAACTAAAATAAATCAGGGTATAAACCCAACAAATATAAATAAAGAGAAATTAAGGAAAGAGATTAAAGGAGGAAACGGGATCAAAGAATCCACAAATAAAGGCCATGAGCCACAAATAAAAAAATTAAGTAACTTGCAGGACAGACCTGAAGTCACAACAAAGAAAAAAGCTAATTATAATAAATTAGCCAACTGCTCATTTTATACACAGTCTAAGAACATAAATTCGTCAACTAACGAATCGCTAAAATCAAAGCCCACTGATCGCGGCAAAATTGGAAAAACCTTAAATAAAGAAAAGGAAATAAATTACAAGGGACGGGCCGAATGGAAGAGGTTCCGTAAAAAACGGTTCAAAATTAATACCGATAAGCAATGTGTAAAAATAAGTAAAATTGAACTACAACATGTCAAAGATAAAAATAGTATATTAAGTGAAAATCAACAGGCAAAATTAAATGATTTATTAAATGAATTTAAAGATATATTTAGTGACAAGCCAGGCACGGCGACTAAATACAAACATGCGTTAAAAATTCAAGAGGATAGCACGTTCATAAATAGGAACTATCCCATCCCTATAAATTTTCGAAAACATAATTACAAATAGATCTAGGGGAATTTACGATGTAAGGGACATCAAAAAATTTCATCAATAATTATAAATATGTAAAAAGATTAATTAGGCAACGAAGTATTTAAATGTACAATTATGTAAGGTTTTTAAAAATTTAAAGGGACAAAAATAAACGTAATGTAATAATCTGGATGGATTAGATAACTTCTAATAACTTTAGAAATGGAATTTGAATAGGCTGCGATAAGTTAAGTAGTTGCGGATTCAACAACAAATAAGATAAGCAATCAGCTGCTTGGACGGACATGGGGCGACGGCCTAGAGTAAATCAAGCTAAATAAAACTTGTAGGATATTGCGTAGCATTGCACAGATAAAGTCGAAAACAGCAAAATGAAATGCGGTAGCTGACCTGCTCAAAAGAGAGGGGATGCCCAAAGTCCAACTAGCGGACGTTGCCAAGCGCGTTCAAGGCTACTGGCTGTCAGAATCAGCTGTAGTTATCAACAGCGCGAAAGTCGCGTAATTCAAACATATAAATTGTCCAGATAACAGATTAAGTTTAAACTGTAGGTGAAATTGAAATAAATCCATGTTAGTTCTATGTAACTTATAAAAATAAAGTTTGTAAATGTTAAAATATGAGTACAAGGTATAAAAAGAATTTATGGATCAAGAAATA
>JBAIZL010000010.1:90166033-90213533 GCA_036971475.1 Prosapia bicincta | reverse complement strand
TTTAAAATATATAGTTAAAGTTCATAAATTGTATTTGTTCGCACGTAATATATTCTCATTTATAAATGATGGTTGAAACTAAATTTGTAATGACTCATTACAATATTAAATTACAATAAGTAATGATTTTTACTGAATTGATTGTAGAGTCTTGAGGCGTTTTGTTCTCCTAATACGAACATTTAAAATAAAAGTTAGTTTTACTTATATAATCTTACAGGTCGCTTTATTGGAATCTTTCTCTCATGAACAGCGGTGCAATGTAATAAAACGGATTAAGAATTTAGTAAGGATTGAATGCAAACAAAAGAATATTTAACTGATCAATTTCAATCGTTCTGTTTGGCTAAAAATTACATTTAACAAATGTTTGTAATTTGGTGTACTTAAGAGTTCTCCCAATGCCTTAGGATGTTAGTTCTCCTCAAGTTACTCACGAAAATCTACCACTTACTGCACAATACCCTTTATGTAACTTTCTATTAATTTCCTGGATCTTCAATAATTTTACTAAACATCCATTCTTTTCGAGAATGAAACTGAAAATCCTGTTACATGTAGAAGTTTGTAACAGAGAAATAATGTCATTGTAAATCCTTTTCAATTCCCTCTATTAGTACACGATCTCCTTATATGTTCTTATTCAAAAGTTCATTAATTATTAAAAATACTTTTTATTCATCTTCTCAAGTACAAATACATTTTTTTAAATTTGTAGTTAATGAAACTTGATGTTGACATTTTTTTCAAATAATAATTCTTTAATTAAATATAATAATAAATTAGTTTTCGCTTTATATGGAAGAAAAGGTTTTTACGAAACAGGTAAGGCATGTAATATAGTTATTTCTTTCCATTTGGCCTAAAATAGGTGATAACATGTTAACATAAAACAGCTGATTTTATGTGATAGGTTATGTGAAGGAACAGCTGCTTTATCCCCATCACACACACACACACACACACACACACACACACACACACACACACACACACACACACACACACACACACACACACACACACACACACACACACACACACACGCACACACACACACACACACACACACACACACACACACACACACACACACACAAACACACACACACAAACACACACACACACACAAACACAAAAACACACACACACACACATACACACACACACACACACACACACAAACACACACATAAACACACACACACACAGAAACACAAAAACACACACACACACACATACACACATTACTACTACATTACTATTATATCTTTCTCGCTGTTGTCTGCTGCTGGTTTCCTACTATGTTTTGTCAGAAAAATTTATTGTTTTTAAAAGAAATATTGTTTTTTTTGGGATGCTTAGCTCTTTACATTTTAAAGCTTTTTGAGGCAATAGAGAAAGCAGATATTATGGGCTATTGAGCTGTTTGTAAATAAGTCTACTATTTTCTAAAAACATTATACCGTATTTTCATGAAATCATACTTTTTTACATGTTATTAATTATTTTGTTATACTTTCCATTATTATAAAAAAAATATCTAAAATCATTTATTGTTATTATTATATTTGTATTCTTTGTATATTTTTTGCTTTTTGTTTAATAATTTCTTTATTTCTTTGACTCATACTAAAAATATCTTTAAATTATTTTGAAAATTCATAGGGCACTTACGTTTTTTTGTTAGTAGCCGAAAAAGTCTAGAATCAACAGAATAGGCTTCTATTATAACTCTGAGTTACGGTCTGAGTTGACAAAGGGACACATCTCCCGAAACGGCCGTCCTCAACAAGCAAAGTAAGTGCTACTATAGGCAAGTTTAAAACATTTAAAAGTGTTTAGTGATTACTAGTAGTTCCTGCGTCTTATTCTGACAATAATGTAGAGGACCTATTCAGCGGAACACTGAGGAAGTAAAGCTTCCATTGCAAAAGAAAAATTCCTTTTGAAATATAAAGGATTTATAAAAGTAAATAATTGTTGAAACAAAATTATACACAGTATGTATATAAATAATAATATCACTTATGTGAGTTAAAGCCGTACAACAATTAAGAATAAGCCTTTTTTTTCCAACTTGGGAGCGGGTTTAAACTGCCCGAAGCACTGCTACCTTTAGGTATATTGTACTTACCTCCTTGATCTAGTCAAATAGCCCCTTCCCTCTTACCAGGTTTAGGAGTTTTCTGACTAGTGTTTTACCTTCAGCATCCTCTTCCAGAGCTGTTCTATCTCCAAAGAGGTTGAAGCGCCTCTCGGCAAGTGCTTCACATCTATAAATGATGTGTGTGGCGGTCTCCAGTTCTTGCCCGCATAATCTGCACACTGGTTCATCTTTGTAGAAACCCATTTTATGCAGATGTTTCCTTAGTCCACCGTGTCCCGTGAGTAGACCTGTGGCTATCCTCAGTTCCTGCCTAGACAGATAGATGAGACTCTTCTGCAGCCCCAAGGAAGGTTTCCTAAGGGTTAGCTTACTGTGTCTCATTCCTTCAGCCCTGACCCAGTGCTCACAGTGTCTTTCAGCCATCCACCTTCGCACTGCAATCTTGACCATGGATTTGGAAATACCTACCGCCGGCTCCGGTCCAATCAGGGGAGTCGAAGACCCCTCTCTGGCCAGCGCATCTGCAGCTTCATTTCCAAATATTCCACTATGCCGTGGCACCCAACCTATCTTGATTTGATTGTACCTTGCCAGGGCTTGTAGGTTATTTAGGCATTCCCTGACTATGGCCGAGGTGACCACATGTCCGTTTAGTGCCTTAATTGGTGCCTGACTGTCGGAGAAAATAGCAATTCGGGTCCCGTGTGTTCCCCTTCTTGCTATCTCTCCCAGACAGGCATTTATAGCAAATATTTCGGCCTGAAAGACAGAGGTATGCCTCCCCAAGAACAAAACTAATTTTACCCTTGGGTTTTTACAATACACCCCCGCTCCAGTTCCGAAGTCCATCTTGGAGCCATCTGTGTACCAGACCTGAGCTCCCGATGTTACTGTCAATGACCATTCCATCATAGTTTGGTGGGCCTGGTCAGGTGCAAACGCTCGAGTAATGTGGTCGCTGACCATTTCCAAGACGGGTTCTTTGACCAAGCATTCGATACTCATATGTCCCGAAGCATCTCTGGGAGATTAGCCCAGTTGTTTGAGTTACGCAATCTCCATGCCGCCAGCCTCGCCTCTCCCCTAAGGACAAGCTCAAGGGTGGGGAGGTTAAGCATTACTTCCATTGCTGCACCAGGTGTAGTTGACATCGATCCCAGTGTGCACAGACAAGCCAATCTCTGGATAGAGCTCAGTTGAGCTCTTGTCTGTGCCTGGTTGGCCTCTGTCAACCACGCCAGAGCTGCATAGGTAGTCATACGTCTTATCACCCTTAGATACATCCAGTGCATCATTGATGGCTTCAGTCCCCATTTCTTACCCACCATTCTTCTCACAGTCATCAGCGCCCTTTTGGCCCTGTTAACTGTCCTCTCAAGATGTGGGTTCCAGGTGAGTTTCCTGTCTAGAATAACTCCCAGGTACTTCACCTCCCCCACAAACTCAAGGTATTCACCAAACAAGCGAGGCATCCTGTTCGTCAGATCTTTTCGCTGTCTGGTGAAGTTAATAAGAGCAGTCTTTTTCGGTTTTACCCTAAGGTTCTCCTTATTACACCACCCTTCAATCAGTCGTAGAGGATTTCTGATTACCTCAAGGACTGTATCAGGGAATCTGCCTAGGATCAGAACAGTTATATCGTCCGCATATCCCAGACAGAAGTACCCCTGTTCATTCAGGAGTTCAATAAGGTTGTCAACCACTAGGCACCACAACAGAGGAGAGAGAACCCCCCCCCCCTGTGCACAGCCCAGACTTGTCTCCGCCCTTCTGACCTCCCCTGCCACCTCTACAGAAATGCTTCTGTTTGTTAACATGGAACTTATCCAGCCACTTCAATGTCGAGGAAGGCACCAATGGCACAACCTTTCTTAGCGATCATTTGCTCAATCCTACCAACCATTTGATGGAGAGCTCCCTCGCAAGGTTTCCCCGGTTGATAAGCATACTGGTTCCAATGCTGTGGTGTTATGGCCAAAGCACCTCCCCCCCCCCCCGAATATGCCTAACAACCAGTTTTTCAAGTCCCTTAAGAACAAAGGACATGAGTGTAATAGGTCTGTATCATTACCCTTCCGATTGGTTACCGGTGGGCTTAGGTATAAAGACCACCTTACTAGATTTCGAGGCTGCCGGCACATGCTCTAGAGCAATGCTTAGCCTGTATAATTTAGTTAGTACCAGCACCAGTATATCCATTCCCTGCTGCAGCAGCACAGGATAGATCCCATCTGGACCTGGAGATGTGTAGGGTTTAAATGTGCCTATAGCCTACCTTACCCTTTGTGGAGTTACTATCCTCCTTGCCACTTCCCAGTCCTCCCTCTTACCACGTCTTGTGGAGGTTTGGCAACTGGTTCAGTGTCTGCTCCCCCAAGTTTCCTCAGAGTACTGCGTCGGAGAAGTTTTCTGATTAATTCTTCCACAATTTCCCCTGCAGTTTATGTTATATTTCCCAGTGGGGTTCTTAGCATCCCCACCGGGTTAACTGGGTCCTTAGAGAGCACTTTATACAGTCGTGCCCCTTCCCGGGTTTTGTCAATCTCTTGACAAAATTCCTTCCAGGACTTCCTGCATGCTTCTCTAATTGCCCTGATGTATTAGGTTAGTGTTTTCCTATACTGTTCCCACTCCCCGTTCTTTTTTGCTCTATTAAAGAGTCTCCTGGTGGTCTTCCGAAGTTTGGCTAGCTTCTTATTCCACCATGAGGGATCCACTACTTTCTCCCCTCACTGAGAGGGCAGTTATCAGTAAGGATTCTACTATAGCCTCGCCAACCAATGTGGGAGAGTCTTCTAGCTCTCTCCTCCCACCATACTCCAATCCAGCCTCCTCAATCCGAACACCCAGGTTCCTCCTGTAGGAGTCCCAGTCTGTTCTTCTTGGATCATCCTTTCTCTCCGTTTTCTCTCCTTTTCTTATTCTCTCTTCCAGTCTGTGTCATTCCTTCCTTCCTTTCTGACTCACTCTGATTCGAATATCAAGGTTCCTTTTTATCTTCGTCATTAAACAGTATGATTTTCGCAAAAAGCGAAAGTCATATTTGTCCAATGTTGTCTGTTGTGTAACTTTGAAGTAAAACAGCAGAATGAAATGTGAAAACTCTAAAATATCCAACTCTATAAAATTAACGCAAACGAAGTAAAACTTTCGTTGTAAACAAAGAGATGTCTACAGGAAGACAAAATCATTTGGTTGGATTAGTTAGTATACGTGAACAGCATGCGCTGCGGGGTTTGTCAGGTAGACGCTTTAGTCGTAGAAATCACTTCATTATCAGTTTAAAGTAATGCTTAGCTAATGCATAATATCAAGGATTTAGGTCCTTTTTCGTGAAAACATAGTGGAGTTTCATCCGTCGTACGATTTATATTTTGTCAGGTATACGCTTTAGTCGTAGAAATCACTTGATTATCAGTTTAAAGTAATGCTTAGGTAATGCATAATATCAAGGATTTAGGTCCTTTTTCGTGAAAACATAGTGGAGTTTCATCCGTCGTACGATTTATATTTTGTCAGGTATACGCTTTAGTCGTAGAAATCACTTCATTATCAGCTTACAGTAATGCTTAGGTAATGCATAATATCAAGCATTCAAGTCCTTTTTCGTGAAACAATAGTGGAGTTTTAATGAACAGGAAAGAGTAAAGCGCACTCTTGATAATGGGATGTACTTCGGAAATGGTCCCCCAAGTAGATCAAAATGTTTTATCCATATAGTTAACAATTCGGAATAATAATAGAGCCTGCTGTCCTGGAGTAGTACTTGTTTTTTAAGATAATACGACATTTTGGGGGTCAAGTTCAGTTAGTCAGCATAGTTAGTCCCAGAAAAAGCATTCAGGAGGCAATTATATGATATAGAGGATCAGGAAGACAAGCACCGAGAAGATATAAGGAGGCCAGTTAGAGGAGTTATTGTTATTCCACCGCTCAAAATTTCTCCTAGATCCTATAATGACGCCAAATAAACCATGAAGCCACGTATCCAGGAAAAACTGTTCCTAAATCGACAAATCTCGAAACTTGTAGCCCCCAAATAAACTATATAGGCTGGTCGCTACTTATAGACATCTCTGAACACCAAGAGGTAGTAAATGTAGCGATCGGAACTTCAATCTAAAAATCATGTTATTCACACGACGAGGGTGAAACCAAATCTGAACTAATGGGAATAAGTAGAAATTATTCAGTAATAAATGTTGGGCAACATTTAACATCAAATCCAATCAACACCAGCTCTAACATAAAGTTAATGAAGCACGTAAATGTGGGAGAAACAAAGAAAAAGCACGTAGAAGGAAGAATATAGGACAATCAAACATGTAACTAAATAAAAGGAGAATAATTGAAGGCGAAAACGATTAAGGTCAAATATAAAATATAGGTTTGCCTTGAGGGGAAAAGATGATGAAATGTGCACAACAGGGGGACAAAGTGGCAGTAAAAGTAAACATTATAGAAGAGAAACGAGCCGTCATAACAAAAGGGGAAAATGGGAGTTTAAAGTATGGAGGATAGAGGGAGCAAAATATTAGTAATCTGAACTGTTCTCAAATAATAATAAATAAAGTGAACAAAAATGAAATACGACTAAATAAAAAAAGTTTAAGGGTTAAATCAAAAATTAAATTTAGTGAAAAATCAATAGTGAGTTGAAACCTAAATTGGTTATAAAGGAGGATGGGGTATAAATACTTTTGAGGAAAAAATATAAAGGAATAAATACAAATAATAATAACAAAAATACGCAGAATGGAATATGATCGGATAGGGAGATCTAGGCAACAGAGAATATATCCGGTAAATGACAGGTTGGGATTTCGAAAGAAAGAACTAGGAACGACTTCGGGCAGGAAAGCGTTAAGGCAGATCAAAGTAACTTGAAATATAGCGCATGAAGTAAGACCAAACGAGATATAGGAACCAATGTAAAACAAGTAACTGTTGATACAAATTGGGGGGAACTGTTTTAAATATTAAGGTAACAAATAAAAGCAAGAAATTTACAGGTAGAATTAGGAAAGTTAGTTAAATAGCTTAATATAAAACGCATCATATAAATGTGATTGTAGAATAGAAGAGGTTGAAATGAATATTATTTGCTAAAGTGAACTTTTTTAATAAAATAATATGCGTAAAGGACTAAATTTTAAAAAAATAGAATAATTTTAACAACTAAACCATATGGTTATAAGTCGCTAATAATAAAAAGCCAAGCTTATGTAGCATACTGTACACATAAAGAGTACATGATATCTAAAGTTTGCAAATTATAGTGGTATGAAAAATAAATAGTAAATAGACAAGCTTTGTTGAAATGTGAAAAATGCGTTAAGAAAATAAATGCAGATACTACTAAGCATCTGATTAACTACACAATTCTGGTTTAACATTGACTAGAGATTTCTTATTAACTCATTATCAGTTTGTGTGAAAAAATAATACGGATTTAAATACGGGTTACTTACCAAATTCCTAAATTGCCCAAAAATGTGGAATTGTCAATATTTTGGCATATTTTAAGCCTAATGCCAGTTCGAAATCTATTAATTGATCCACACCAAAGTAGTACACAATGTTTCTAGTCTATATTTGAAGACGTTAAAAAGTATCAAATTACGAAAACATTTAATTCTAAATTTTTAAAAAATATTTTCTAATATAAAACATACAGTATTTATGTTGTACATCTTGAGGTTTTTGTATAAACAATAATTTTTTGTAATATCATAGCAGAAAACCTCTAATTATTGATCTATTGAGCAGACGCGTTTCAGCCGCACTATGTCAGCGCATTGTTCAATGCTGTGAGTCACTCACAAGACTGTTGCTCAGGTGTGTTGTGTTGGGGTTATTAAGTGGTTTATTAATGTTCTGTGGTGTGTTATTGTACATAGAGTAGTTAGTAATTATCTGCTAAAATATAGTTTTTTATTGTGTGTTTTGACATTTAGAATGCGTTGATATTTATGGAGCTTATATACCTCCTAGTTTTCTACTATGTCAGGTTTGCTGCTTTGTTGATGTAGTTTTGTTGCTTAAGTTTGTAGATGTAGTTTTGTTGCTTAAATTTGTTGATGTAGTTTTGTTGCTTAAGTTTGTAGATGTAGTTTTGTTGCTTAAGTTTGTTGATGTAGTTTTGTTGCTTAAGTTTGTTGATGTAGTTTTGTTGCTTAAGTTTGTTGATGTAGTTTTGTTGCTTAAGTTTGTTGATGTGGTTTTGTTGCTTAAGTTTGTTGATGTAGTTTTGTTGCTTAAGTTTGTTAATGTAGTTTTGTTGCTTAAGTTTATTGATGTAGTATTGGATTTTTAGATAAGCGTCTATGTCAGTCTGTGAGTGTAGTGCGTTTCGTATGTATGTGGCTAAATTTAATTTGGGTTGTGTTTTTTTATCCATAAGATAGAACGAACACGTAAAAGAGATAAAAAAGACACTGCCCAAATCAAACTTCTTTTGCTTTTTTGTAAATGAGTAACGTTTGACCCCCGGAAATTGATGAAAGGGAAAGACTACGATCCCAAATTGTTCTTAGTAAGGTATTGTATTATTTACAAATAGTTGACTTTAGCGTGTGCAAAAATAAGGAATTAGTGAAATCCTATTTGGTTTAAGTTTTTCGCTCTTTCAAGAAGAAAAATCTGTCGTTATGATGATCAACGAACTGCAGGTAGGTTGTATGTAACAATGTCGAGGGCGGATCCTCGGAGGTTAAAACAGAGGAGTATGAACCTACGGGAGAGTTTAGGGTTGCAGACAAGGAGTAGATTGGCGGTTGGTCACCACAAAAATAATGTAATGAACAATGCCTACTCCAGGGGGTACGGACGAGGGCGATCGCCCACCCTCTCTTACCAAATGATGTAAGATTTTCGGAACATTCATATCAGATGATAAGAAAGCCTTGGATGCCAGTCTAGCCCGGTAACATTTCACATCAATATAAAGAGACTCTAAAATAGCAGTAAATTCAAATTGAATAAACCGGGGCAGCAAAATAAAGGGATTTTATATCAAACTCTAACACCTAATTACTTTGGAAGTAGCGCTTAGTCTATCGCAAGTAAATATAATCGTAACTGTCCTGGGAACACCAAATGAAATTAGATCAAGGGGATCGTATACCAAACAAGTACCCAATATATCCGGAGGCAACCAGATAGTTTTCACAACTATCATAAAAAAGCACAACTATTACATATCACAAGAAATCTTATTATTTCATTAATAACAATAACCTTTAGCATTACAAAAAAAAAGTTTAAAAGGGCCTTAAAAAGTGCATTTTGTGATTGATATTTTAAAATAATAAATTCCTCAAATACAATGGCCAGTCAAGAAAAAATGCAAGTATTACCTTGCAAATAACATGTTATTGAGACAGTGATAGGAATTACATGCAGCCAAATTGACAACAATTTGATCAAAGTGTCACTTGGTTTAAAGGTATATATTTCAGCTGCTAGTATTAGTTTTAGTTGCAACCTGTTTCATGTAGTTTTAAGGTTACTGTCATATTGTTAAAGCTAATGCACGAAACAATATTGTAACAGGTTTCCCGGTTATTAGAATCATCCTAATAAACTAAATATTTTTAAATATCCCACATATTTAGGGTCTTTAGTCAGGCTCTATTAATCCAAACAATTGTGCAAATAAGCTTCTTCCAAACCAAGAACCTGGACTCTCTACATTAGCAGAGAACGAGCCCACTCAACAGTCAATAGGACTTACACCTCCTGGCCTAGAGCATCCTCGCCCTTCGTCAAGCACGGAAAATTCAACTTTTATGTTAGTGTTCCATATTTAGAATTACTTTTATTGATCTAGTTTTTATCAAGCTGTTGTGAAGTTATAAATTGTTGTGCACCAACGTGTCTTTATAATTATTCGCAAAACCTTGTTTTTGAATATCTGTAATTTTTATGTTCGTTATTATACTCAATATTTGTTTAAAAAGACTGTTGTTTCATTCTGGCTCTTACCGCATCGTGTATTAAATTTGAATGTTAAAATTCGTTAGAATATGTTAACTATAGCCTACCTTTCTCTCATTAACATCATTTGTTACACGAATTATAGCATTGTTAACGAATTCACGCCTCTCGAAATATCAGCATTTGGAAACCCTTTATACCGCTAGAATACTTAAATTACTGCACGTAAGAGCAAGACATACTCGTATGTTTCAACTAATTGATTAATTTTAAGGCACGCTTATGTATAAAAAGCTTTTACAAAATCTTTATATCATAGGCTGTAATAGTCTCAGAGACCTAGAATTTCCATAGAATGAAGTTAAATAACTTATAAAATGATCCCAATAAATAAATGGAAGTTATGAAGAATCAAAGAACGTAAAATCAAATTAGGAGAAAAAATTATATCTTGAATAATGAACAATTTATTAAAAAGTCGATCGTTTTAGACAAACGACGAATCAAACAGCATTATTTTTTAATGCTAAAACACGTAACGGTTAAAGAATCTAGTAGAGTTGTATTTACAGCTCTTCTCGCTTTGTTACAAAATATACGTTACACAGGAAAAAATATTTGAAACAGTTATTATGTTCAAAACGTTTTACTATCGCATATTACCTGCCCATTTTGAAAAAAAATTATCTATTGTAAATAAATTATTATTGTATCACACACAGAGATGTACAGCGTGTACGTAGTAGGTTTACTTTAGATCCAATAGACGACTTCGTGAACACAGGTTTGATCAATATAGAGCCATGAGTAAGAGCATGATCTGAAACTTAAACACGTAATCCTAATACACAACAAACTACTGAAGCAACCAAAACAAGCCCAGCAAGGCAATCAATATATTGACGCAATTCTACTAGTTTTTGTAATTAGAAACTGTTGGGAAACAATTTACAAAAATTATATTTTACGAATATTCGTAGGAGCTATTTACAATTTTAAAAGTGACTCGCGACGTCCATTATTTTCCACTGTGTGTTTGTGTGTGTAATGGTGTGTGTGTGTGTGTGTGTGTGTGTGTGTGTGTGTGTGTGTGTGTGTGTGTGTGTGTCTGTCTGTCTGTCTGTCTGTATGTGTTTAAGTTTGTGTGTGCGTGTGTTTGTATGTGTTTGTGTGAGTGCGTGTGGGTGTGTGTGTGTGTGTCTGTGTGTGTTTGAGTGTATATATGAGTGACTGAATATATATATATATAATTATATTGTTTTCTTTTCGATAATTCTCTGAATTTAATCTTCTTCTTATAATCGTGAGGTTTGGTAGTTGCTCTCATTTTATGACATAATATTTATTTATACCGAATTATTGTAGAATTACACGTCTTAATATAAATTTATATTTTTTATAGATACCCGAGCTAAATAATTTCAACTTGCAAAGGCCTCTAACACAAAAAGCTAGGCCTACATGTAAACCAGATGTCGCATATTTATCCAATTGCCCATACTTACCTAATGATTCATATTTACGTCATACTCAAGTGACACAGCGTACAGCAATGTGTTGACTCGCTATTGGTTGTTACTGTTTACGTCATAAACCAAATATCTAATTTCAACCTATTTCGTATGATTTTGATATCTCTACTTTGCTGTGTTAAAAACTAGCGTTTTTCCTTTTAACACACATGTATGTCCTGTTTCTGTAGGAAGAGACATTGGTGAGTATGCCCTGCTGATCTCGCTCTTACATCTTCCTTCATTCCGAATAACTTTTGAAATTGTATGAAATTCTGAAGGTTTGTTGGAGTTTGAGAAAGCGCCCAACAAAGCAACAAATAACATTATTAGAACTCTATCTTTAACACTAGATTCGATATAATGTGAGTAGGAAAGGCAAACTGAAATGAATTTATTACGAAATGAATAAATACACACATATAACCTCAAGGATACTTTAAATGCTAAATATCTTTACCAGATACTCTTTGCTTCTTCTTAAGTGTTGTAAAACTTTAATACAAGTGGCTTTGGTTTGTGCTATGGACTGATAATAGTATCATAATAATGCAATTGGATATTTTAATAATGGCAATGAATGGCTGCCACTTGTAAAACCGTGTGTTGCCATTATTTTTAATTCAGTTCTTAAGGTATATTCGATTTTATGAAAAGATGTTTTGAAAATAATGTTTTGAAATTTTGAATTATTCCATCAGTAATATAAATTAATTTTTAGAAAAGTTTTTTTCCATTCCTTTACGATTTTAAAACATACTTTACAAAGTAGGTTTTCCTTGATAACGGAAATTTATTTATATAATTTTTTAAGGTATTTAAGCCTACTTGTAATTGGTTTACAATGAATTTCTTTAAATATTTGTAGGAAATGGTTTTGAAACGAGTAAGAAATTAATTTGATCTCGTTTTTAATATTCTTTTCTATTTAATAATGAGTATAATACATTGTAAAATTAAATTGAAATAGTTAAAGTTTATAAATAATTTCACTGTATATATAACATATATATGTTCCAGCACCTCTAGGTTCCAAAATAAATCTACCAAGCTTATAAAAGGTTTCAAAGGACTGATTTATTCCCACGTAAAATAATCTCATTTATAAATTATCTTCGGAAATAAATTTATAATGACTCATTACAACATTAAAAACAATGAGTGATAATTTCCTCTGATTTGGTTGTAGACCTTTAAGGCGTTTTATTCTCCTAATACGAACATTATTTAAAATAAGAGTTAGTTTTACTTAAATAAAGTTACGGGTAGCTTTATTGGAATCATTCTCTCATGAACAGCGGTGCAATGTAATAAAAACGAATTAAGAATTTAGTAAGGATTGAATGCAAACTAATGAAGTTTTAACTGATCAATTTCAATCGTTCTGTTTGGCTGAAAAATTTAATTTAACAAATTTTTGTAAAGTAGTTTACTTAAGAGTTCTCCCAATGCCTTAGGATGTTAGTTCTCCACAAGTAACTTACGAAAATCTACCACTTACTGCACAATATCCTTTATGAAACTTTCTATTTATTTCCTGGATCTTCAATAATTTTATTTAGCAAATGTTTGTAAAGTGGTGTACTTTAGAATTCTCCCAATGCTTTAGAATGTTAGTTCTCCACAATTAACTCACGAAAATCTACCACTTACTGCACAATACCCTTTATGCAACTTTCTATTTATTTCCTGGATCTTCAATAATTTTATTTAGCAAATGTTTGTAAAGTGGTGTACTTTAGAATTCTCCCAATGCTTTAGAATGTTAGTTCTCCACAAGTAACTCACGAAAATCTACCACTTACTGCACAATACCCTTTATGTAACTTTCTATTTATTTCCTGGATCTTCAATAATTTTATTTAGCAAATGTTTGTAAAGTGGTGTACTTTAGAATTCTCCCAATGCTTTAGAATGTTAGTTCTCCACAAGTAACTCACGAAAATCTACCACTTGCTGCATAATACCCTTTATGTAACTTTCTATTCATTTCCTGGATCTTCAATAATTTTATTTAAAATTCTTCTAAAAATTCCTAACAATTACATAAAAACCCATATTTCCCTTCGACTTACTACTCTATGAAACTTCCTATTTTTAAACCTATTCCTATTGCATCTTGAAACAATATTTACAAGCACTCCCAAAACTCGTCTGTTTTATCACGCAGTGGATAACTTAGTGTCTTTTCCCTCAATGTACTTCAATTTGGCTATCAAGCGTTCTCATTCCCTTTCACGGTATTTCAGCCAATCAGTGTTGCGTTTTAAAATTTTTGAACGACTATAACGTTCTTTTAACGGTTTTTGCATTTTGAAATTGGTTAGTTATAAGAAAGCTACAGCCTACTTAAACGAGTTTTTTAACATTACCAGATGTTACCTTCCTATGAACCTTGTTTACTGAAATAGTTCAAATGTTGGAAATTATAATGCACCCTCAAGTCCTAATCTACCCATTTACAACTCTACGCTGACATTACAACAGTTGTGCTCTCTTTGTTGATTTTGTAATTTAAAATACTAACTTAACATAGCTGAACATTATCAACTCGTTTTTCCAATATTCCTCATATAATTTTGTTATAATATATTTGTACAAAGTAATATGAAAATACTTCCCTTGTTTACATTCAGTCCCTTATACTACATTGTCTTCTGGAATTGTGTTGAATAAATCTAGAAAAATCCATTCTTTTCGGAAATGAAACTGAAAATCCTGTTACATGTAGAAGTTTGTAACAGAGAAATAAAAATGTCATTGTAAATCCTTTTCAATTCCCTCTATTAGTTCACGCTCTCCTTATATGTTCTTATTGTAAAGTTTAATAGATATTAGAAATACTTTTTATTCATCTTCTCAAATACAAATACATTTTTTTAAATTTGTAGTTAATGAAACTTGATGTTGACATTTTTTTCAAATAATAATTCGTTAATTAAATTTAATAATAAATTAGTTTTAGCTTTACATGGAAGAAAAGGTTTTTACGAAACAGGTAAGGCATGTAATATAGTTATTTCTTTCCATTTGGCCTAAAATAAGTGATAACATGATAACATAAAACAGCTGATTTTATGTAATAGGTTATGTGAAGGAACAGCTGTTTTATCCCCATAAGCTACCAAACTTTATTTACATAATTTGAATTTATTTAGTAAAAGAAAATTGGTTCTGGCACTCGTGAGGGGGATCCTGACAGAAGGGATAACATAAAGCTAATACCTTAGCAAAATCTTCAACGAAAATAGCGGGAAACCTGAATTTGTACATTGTTATTCAATTTTTACACATTTGTTTGAGGAACGTGTTATTTTCACTGCGTCTTATTCTGACAATAATGTAGAGGACTCATTAAGCGGAACACTAAGGAAGTAAAGTTTCCATTGCAAAATTAAAATTCCTTTTGAAATATTAAGGATTTATAAATATAAATAACTGTTAAAACAAAATTATACACAGTATGTATATAAATAACAATAGCATTTATGAGAGTTAAAACCGTACAATAATTACCAATAGGCCGCATTTGCATTACTTTAGTTACGTAAAAACATTTCTCGTCATATTTTGTTGGAATAAGGAACAAAATATGAAACTGAGAAATATTTGGAGACTTTGTAAATGATTATTTACCTATTCTTTTTCCTCCTTCTCTTCTCCGCTCTTTTATTTATCTCCCAATCGGTCGCATTCTCTCTCTTCCTCTTTGTCTCTCTCTCTCTTTCTCAGACTCCTCTATTCTTCGCTTTCTCTCCTTTTCTTATTCTCTCTTCCAGTCTTTGTCATTCCTTCCTTCCTTTCGGACTCACTCTGATTCGATTATCAAGGTTCGTTTTTATATTCATCATTAAACAGTATGATTTTCGCAAAAAGCGTAAGTCATATTTGTCCAATGTTGTCTGTTGTGTAACTTTGAAGTAAAACAGCATAAAAAAAAATGTGAAAACTCTAAAATATCCAACTCTATAAAATTAACGCAAACGAAGTAAAACTTTTATTGTAAACAAAGAGATATCTACAGGAAGACAAAAACATTTGGTTGGATTAGTTAGTATACGTGAATAGCATGCGGAACGTTGCGTCAGATAAACCAAAGCAAAGAAGTAAATATTCTGAGGACTTTATCATTGTAACGAATGGTTACACCTTTCTGGAATTTAAAAATATTTGTAATTTGTAATCAGCCGACTTCCGTTCATTGAAGTGACCCGAACGTTACAGATGGCCAGCAGTAGCTACATTGTATGGACAGACAGGACAAGCAGTTAGATTGGCGAGCTTCACTCGATGGAGCGAATGTAGAGATAATAATGGACCGTCGCCAATCAATAGGTTTTCCTCCTTTTGCAGGCCACTGGGGATGGCATTTCATCATAAAATCAGCTCTCATTGTTTGCCAGCTCCTATTCCCAGATTGACTTCAACGTTTGGCTGATGATCAGTTTTAAGGACCTGGATAATGTAAGAGGGATTAGCTTGAAAACGTTTGCAACCAGTTCTAGCGCGCGTGTCTGCCATTGTAAAACCATCTTTTATTCTGGATAAAAGATGGATTCCTTGCATCTTACAACGCCACCTTCTTGGAGCAAATACCCTGCAGCGATAAGGTTAAGTTAGAAAGCAAGACCAAATTAGTTGAAAACCTATCAGAGGCAAGACAAATGGCTAAAATTTCGCCTTCAAATTGATATTACGTGTAAACAAACTGCAATGAAGGTTGTTAAGAATCCAAAACCGCTGGTCTCTACCATGGCCGATCCGTCCCTGTAAGTGTTGGACCATTTGGTGGAACGATAGATGTTAGCCAGAATATTTGATGCTTTTGAGTTCAAGAGACACTGCGGTTTTACGATCTGAATATCAGTCAGAACCAGGTTCACAAGGAATATCAGTCACCTCCCGAGGGATATGAGGGTAACAAAAAGGCGGTCGCTCACTTTGATTATTATGATACTCCTCCTGTAGGATCAGAGCTTTCGATTATGACTTACTTTTAGTATTAAGCCAGACTGTGGTAGAGTCGGAACGTTTTCCAAAGGTTTCTGATCAACAGGGCAACTGTACGCTGCAACACTACGCTACAACCGCATGCAACTTCATGTTAAAAGTGCTTTGCTTGACTATTGCGAGCACATCAGTTTCCCTTATAGATTAGTTTATAACTACTCATGCAAAACATTACGCTGCAAATAAATTAGTTTAAACTGTTGCGTGGGCATCAGTTTGTCTTACACATTAGTATAAAATCATTCATGCAAACATTACTTTGCAAGTAACTTTGCTTAAACTAAGCGAGCACATCTATTTCCCTTACACATTATTTTAAAACTACTCATGCAAAACATTACGTTACAAGTGACTCTGCTTGAACCATCGCAACCACATCAGTTTCCATTACACATTAGTTATAAACTACTCATGCAAAACATTACGTTGCAAGTGACGTTGCATGAACTACCGCAAGCACATCAGTTTCCATTACACATTAGTTTAAAACTATTCATGCAAACCATTACGTTATAAAATACTTTCCTTGAACTCTTGCGAGGACAACATTTTGTCTTACACAATAGTACAATAAACTAAGCGAGCACATCTATTTCCCTTACACATTATTTTAAAACTACTCATGCAAAACATTATGTTACAAGTAACTTCGCTTGAACCATCGAAAACACATCAATTTCCATAATGCATTAGTTATAAACTACTCATGCAAAATATTACGTTGCAAATGACTTCGCTTGAACCATTGCAAACACATCAGTTTCCATAATGCATTAGTTATAGACTACTCATGCAAAAGATTACGTTGCAAGTGACGTTGCATGAACTACCGCAAACACATCAGTTTCCATTACACATTAGTTATAAACTACTCATGCAAAATATTACGTTGCAAGTGACGTTGCATGAACTACCGCAAGCACATCAGTTTCCATTACACATTAGTTTAAAACTATTCATGCAAACCATTACGTTATAAAATACTTTCCTTGAACTCTTGCGAGGACAACATTTTGTCTTACACAATAGTACAATAAACTAAGCGAGCACATCTATTTCCCTTACACATTATTTTAAAACTACTCATGCAAAACATTACGTTACAAGTGACTTCGCTTGAACCATCGCAAACACATCAGTTTCCATAATGCATTAGTTATAAACTACTCATGCAAAATATTACGTTGCAAGTGACTTCGCTTGAACCATTGCAAACACATCAGTTTCCATAATGCATTAGTTATAAACTACTCATGCAAAAGATTACGTTGCAAGTGACGTTGCATGAACTACCGCGAGCACATCAGTTTCCATTACAAATTAGTTTAAAACTATTCATGCAAACCATTACGTTATAAATACTTTCCTTGAACTCTTGCGAGGACAGCATTTTGTCTTACACAATAGTACAATATACTAGGCGAGCACATCTATTTCCTTTACACATTATTTTAAAACTACTCATGCAAAACATTACGTTACAAGTGACTTCGCTTGAACCATCGCAAACACATCAGTTTCCATAATGCATTAGTTATAAACTACTCATGCAAAATATTACGTTGCAAGTGACTTCGTTTGAACCATCGCAAACACATCAGTTTCCATAATGCATTAGTTATAAACTACTCATGCAAAAGATTACGTTGCAAGTGACGTTGCATGAACTACCGCAAACACATCAGTTTCCATTACACATTAGTTATAAACCACTCATGCAAAATATTACGTTGCAAGTGACGTTTCATGAACTACCGCAAGCACATCAGTTTCCATTACACATTAGTTTAAAACTATTCATGCAAACCATTACGTTATAAAATACTTTCCTTGAACTCTTGCGAGGACAACATTTTGTCTTACACAATAGTGCAATAAACTAAGCGAGCACATCTATTTCCCTTACACATTATTTTAAAACTACTCATGCAAAACATTACGTTACAAGTGACTTCGCTTGAACCATCGCAAACACATCAGTTTCCATAATACATTAGTTATAAACTACTCATGCAAAATATTACGTTGCAAGTGACTTCGCTTGAACCATCGCAAACACATCAGTTTCTATAATGCATTAGTTATAAACTACTCATGCAAAAGATTACGTTGCAAGTGACGTTGCATGAACTACCGCAAGCACATCAGTTTCCATTACACATTAGTTTAAAACTAGTCATGCAAACCATTACGTTATAAAATACTTTCCTTGAACTCTTGCGAGGACAACATTTTGTCTTACACAATAGTACAATAAACTAGGCGAGCACATCTATTTCCCTTACACATTATTTTAAAACTACTCATGCAAAACATTACGTTACAAGTGACTTCGCTTGAACCATCGCAAACACATCAGTTTCCATAATGCATTAGTTATAAACTACTCATGCAAAATATTACGTTGCAAGTGACTTCGCTTGAACCATCGCAAACACATCAGTTTCCATAATGCATTAGTTATAAACTACTCATGCAAAAGATTACGTTGCAAGTGACGTTGCATGAACTACCGCAAACACATCAGTTTCCATTACACATTAGTTATAAACCCCTCATGCAAAATATTACGTTGCAAGTGACGTTTCATGAACTACCGCAAGCACATCAGTTTCCATTACACATTAGTTTAAAACTATTCATGCAAACCATTACGTTATAAAATACTTTCCTTGAACTCTTGCGAGGACAACATTTTGTCTTACACAATAGTACAATAAACTAAGCGAGCACATCTATTTCCCTTACACATTATTTTAAAACTACTCATGCAAAACATTACGTTACAAGTGACTTCGCTTGAACCATCGCAAACACATCAGTTTCCATAATGCATTAGTTATAAACTACTCATGCAAAATATTACGTTGCAAGTGACTTCGCTTGAACCATCGCAAACACATCAGTTTCTATAATGCATTAGTTATAAACTACTCATGCAAAAGATTACGTTGCAAGTGACGTTGCATGAACTACCGCAAGCACATCAGTTTCCATTACACATTAGTTTAAAACTATTCATGCAAACCATTACGTTATAAAATACTTTCCTTGAACTCTTGCGAGGACAACATTTTGTCTTACACAATAGTACAATAAACTAAGCGAGCACATCTATTTCCCTTACACATTATTTTAAAACTACTCATGCAAAACATTACGTTACAAGTGACTTCGCTTGAACCATCGCAAACACATCAGTTTCCATAATGCATTAGTTATAAACTACTCATGCAAAATATTACGTTGCAAGTGACTTCGCTTGAACCATCGCAAACACATCAGTTTCTATAATGCATTAGTTATAAACTACTCATGCAAAAGATTACGTTGCAAGTGACGTTGCATGAACTACCGCAAGCACATCAGTTTCCATTACACATTAGTTTAAAACTAGTCATGCAAACCATTACGTTATAAAATACTTTCCTTGAACTCTTGCGAGGACAACATTTTGTCTTACACAATAGTACAATAAACTAGGCGAGCACATCTATTTCCCTTACACATTATTTTAAAACTACTCATGCAAAACATTACGTTACAAGTGACTTCGCTTGAACCATAGCAAACACATCAGTTTCCATAATGCATTAGTTATAAACTACTTATGCAAAATATTACGTTGCAAGTGACGTTGCATGAACTACCGCGAGCACATCAGTCTCCATTACACATTAGTTTAAAACTATTCATGCAAACCATTACGTTATAAAATACTTTCCTTGAACTCTTGCGTGGACAACATTTTGTCTTACACAATAGTACAAAACCACTCATGCAAAACATTTCGTTACAAGTATCTTTGCTTGAACTAATGTGAGCACATTACTTCCCCTTACACATTATTTTAAGACTACTCATGCAAAACATTACGTTACAAGTGACTTCGCTTGAACCATCGCAAACACATCAGTTTCCATTACACATTAGTTATAAACTACTCATGCAAAATATTACGTTGCAAGTGACTTCGCTTGAACCATCGCAAACACATCAGTTTCCATTACACATTAGTTATAAACTACTCATGCAAAACATTACGTTACAAGTGACTTCGCTTGAACCATCGCAAACACATCAGTTTCCATTATGCATTAGTTATAAACTACTCATGCAAAATATTACGTTGCATGTGACGTTGCATGAACTACCGCAACCACATCTGTTTCCATTACACATTAGTTTAAAACTATTCATGCAAACCATTACGTTATAAAATACTTTCCTTGAACTCTTGCGTGGACAACATTTAGTGTTACACAATAGTACAAAACCACTCATGCAAAACATTTCGTTATAAGTATCTTTGCTTGAACTAATGTGAGCACATTACTTCCCCTTACACATTAGTTGACAGCTACTCATGGAAAACATAACGTTGCACAATTTCCTTTTCACATTATTTTAAAACTACTCATATATAAAATTACTATACAAGATTTTTGCTTGAACTATTGTGAGCGAATTAGTTTCCTTTAGAAGTTAGTTAACCAATAATTATTTAAAACATTACGTTACAAGAAGCTTTGATTTTACTATTGCGAGCTCATTAGTTTACTTAAACATTAGTTGGAAAGTACGCATGAAAAACCTTACGTTCAAAAAGTCTTAGCTTAAAACATAGTGACCGTTTCAGTTTACTTCACACATTAGTTTAAAACTACTCATGCAAAACAAAACGCTACAAGTGACGTAGCTTGAGCTATTGCACGATTATTAGTTTACTTTACACATTATTTAAAAAACAACTCATGCAAAACTTTACTTTAAAAATGACTTTGCTTGACTATTGGGATCGCATCAGGGGTGGCCTTACTCATTGTTTTAAACTACTCATACAAAACACTACATGACAAGTGACTTTGCTTGAACATCGGTTTCAATTACACATTAGGTTAAATCAATACGTTACAAGTTTCTTTGCTTGAACTTTTACGCGCTCATCAGATTACTTTAAACATATTAAAAACACTACTCATGCAAAACATTACTTTTAAAATAGCTTTGCTTGAAATATAATGTCTGCATCAGTTTACTTAATTCATTAGTTTAAAAATACTCATTCACAACATTACAATAAAAATGACTTTGCTTGAAATATAGCGATCGTATCTCTTTCGGTTACACATTAGTTTAAAACTACTCATGTTACAAGTGCTTTGTTTGACTATTGCGAGCACATCTGTTTCCCTTACACATTAGTTTGAAACTACTGATGCAAAACAATATTTTACAAGTCACTTTGCTTGAACTATTGCGTTGGCATCAGATTCCCTTTCACATCACTTTTAAACTATGTGGTAAATGTTTAGTTATATCAGCAAAACTCTTTATACATATTCTATAGCCTGCTAGACCTAAATATCCTTTAATTAGTTGGGTGAATAACGTATAATAACGTCCAAATAAACTAGACACGTTTCATTTTAAATTCTTCTCAATATATTATTCATGATTCTTGGAACGTAAGGGGGCTATTTTTTAGGCCAAAGGGCTTTCTTGAAAAATCGTAATGTCTCGTTTCCGTTGAAAATGCTGTGGTGAGACTTGTTAAATCTTTAATTAGGTTTCTTATTTTTTAGTTTTATAATTAAGTATCGATTATTTTTAGGGTCGATTCTGTTAGTTCATAAAATAAATTGTATTGATTTGATTTGGACAGATACGAACTTAAAAAATTACGTTGCTGTACGCACTCTTCGCATTCTATGCGAACAAATAGGTAACTGAGTTATGTTAGAGTGAATAGAACAGAGTGCGCTGTAGGTTATTATTGGAAATAAAATGTTATGAACACAGGAGGCCGGCAACTCTAAACCTTCCTATAAAACACAAAAGCTATACTGCTGGCTAGGGATGGCCGGAAAGAACGGCATCAGTTGTTTGGCAACAGTTGCCTGTACGCAACCGAATGCGCGCGCAACTGATGTGGAGAAAGTCCTAATGTCTAGCCTAATGCGTACCGAACTAATGCGACAAATCGGTTGTTTTCTGCTAACCTAATATGTAAGAAACTAATGCCTGCCAACAGTTGTTTTATGCTAACCTAATGTGTAGCAGACTAATGCGTGCGCATCGGTTGTTTCCTGCTAACCTAGTGTGTAGTGTGTACCAAACTAATGTGATTCAACAGTTGCTTTCGGCCAACCTGATGTGTAGGGAGTCCCTAATGTCTAACAACTTTGCAAGAGGGACGTGGCTATTGATTACAGACCTAATTCATAATTCCTAATATGTTATCATTTATGTCAGTCTATAATTGATTTTTACGAGTATAATGTCCGTATTATTTTAGTCAAAGAAAAGAAGCCGTAATATATAATGTTTACTTACTAAAAAAAAGAAATAATTTTCCAGTAACGGAAACATAATTTTTCATAAGCTTATCACCTAAAAAAATGTTGTACTTGAACTCAATATTTACAATCGGAACGTGAAGAATATTATGCCAAAACTTCTTATGATTTCTTATGTAGGGCTAATATAAATATGTTTCAGGGTAATTGTTTTTACCTTAAGTAAATAAGTAAGCCTTAAATGAAAAAAGTTTCATTTTATATGTATTTTTATATATATATATATATATATATATATATATATATATATATATATATATATATATTTATTTTAATGGTTAAAAGATTTCTTATGTAGGGCTAATATAAATATATTTCAGGGTAATTGTTTTTAGCTTAAGTAAATAAGTAAGCCTTAAATAAAATTAGTTTTATTTTATATGTATTTATGCATATTTTTTTAATAGAAATCTAAGTATTATGATTAGCGTATATTTACCCCTAATAATCAATACATTAGTTAGCTGTAGCCTGCATTAGTTGGGACGGCCAAAGCTGATGTTATCATTCAACTAATGTGTACTAATTAGTTCAAGCAACTGTCACTTGCAACCTAATGTTTGGCATCAGTTGTTTTAAACTGATGTGTAGCGGTAACTGTTTTGTGCGCAACAGTTGAGTAAAAACATCAACTTCGGCCATCCCTACAGTGCTGGCCCCTTCTGAACCAACACACCACAGCACATATCACACGGAAGACATTTTGGATGTAGCTATTGCGAAAGGTCTGCTAGTGTCACTGCAACTTCACGTCGATAGAGATCTGAATTCAGTTCACTACCCCGTGATAATGGAGGTTTCTGGAAGAGAGCTAAGGAAAGTGCTGAACTACACACTGGCTGACTGGGAGTTATTCCGGTCCCAGCTGGACAGCACTCTACCTGCCATCCTAAATGTCGACTCACCACTGGACATAGACATAGCCGTCGGTAGCCTTACGACGGCAATACGTACTGTGATTACTAACGCGGTGCCAGTTAAATCTCAGTCCAGACATTATGTACACATACCAAGGCACATACTACAGCTAATCACTAGGCGAAATAGGATCCGGCGGGCATTGAAACACGGGGTAAACAGATGCGTTTCACACACAACACTTAATCGCCTTAAGAGGCAAATTAGGCGGGAACTAATTCAGTACAAAGTCGATGGCTTCCAAGCGGAATTGGCGACCTTAAACACAACAGACACATCCATCTGGCCGATGATCAAACACTTCACGCGAGAACCGCTGCGCTATCCCCCACTCATCGACCCGAATGGGCAGGTGAGCGACCCGGTCGACAAAGTTAACTTGTTTGCTGAAACGCTTGAGAGCACGTTCCAACCAAACGACCAACCACCTGATGCAGCCTTTACAGCTAAAGTACACTTAGAAACAGCACAGTTTGCCTACTACCCTACATTAGAGCCAAACACTGACACTACAATCACAGAGATAAAGTGGGCAATCTCACAAACAAACCCCAGGAAAGCTTCTGGACCAGACACCTGATTCATACAGACCGATAAGCTTGTTCAATACGATGGGCAATCTATTTGAAACTTTCATCAAACAACACCTCCGACACTTAGCAACAAAGTTCTATAAACAGGCTCTCACACATACACCAGCCACACTCATTTCCTCACTGGGTAGAAATGACCCCACCCAAGACACACACAGACGGGCGCTATCCTTACTGACCGCCTAGCTCACACCATAACACCAAAAATAAAATATACATACTAATAAATTCTGATTCACAGTTATATTCCACGTGACGCAGGGGCACATTTCCAGGGTCCCAGCTTAGCCCCTACGGAAATACTAATTTCATTGCATGCCTTTTCAGTTTCGAGTAGGCAGCAGAAGAAGAGGTGCATGCCATTCCTGCCATAGACTCACTAACAAGTTATTTGCAAGGTAATAACTCTCCTTATTCCTTAGCATAAGGTGATCCAAGCCCCCAGGGTTCCTACATGATCTGTCGCGGGATTTTTCTTGGCAGGTTTTCTTTCTTGCCAGGGCTTTTCATCCCACTCTTAGCGCGAAATATACCAAACTGTTTCATTTCACTATCTCCTGATTCTCCATGGAAAGCGGAGTGTTAGATAGCGTGGAAAGGGAAGAAAGGCTTGAGGAAGAAAAGATTGAAAATCCTAGGTAGTGTTAAAAGACAACTTTTTCGCTAAAAGAAACATTGAAGAGATGTTGGACCTACAGTAGCAGGGGCGAAATATTGCAGAAGATGCACGTGAAAGACGATGCGGTCCTTGAAACCAGATACAAAACAGTAAATAAAAAATTCGGTGCAACAGCTGTCGTACATTCATCTGCAGGGAACACACTGTACCTTCTTGTCAAGACTGCGCCATCCAAGAGCATCAATCGGATGAGGAACTATAAGGAATTTCACAGCTATAACCGTCAGGTGCTTAGACATATTGTAGGTAATTTATCGTTTAAAATCATAAATTTTTATGGTTTCATTTCATCACTATAAATGTAATATTATGATAAATTTACTTAAACATTCAACACATTTTGATTCAAAATTGGTTCTTTTACATAACAGCAATTGTAAACATTCAGTACATTTTCTTATTCTAAAATTAATTTTCTTTCAGAATATATCAATAAACATGAGTCTTTGTAAAGGAACTTTGTCTTTGTGTTATGACAACTTATCTAAAGTCTTGTATTAAAAAAAATAATAAATTTGTTAAATCTTTAAATATTATTTAGAATTATTTTATACAATAATGTTACAATTAAAACCAATAGAACTTGAGTAAATACATTATACATAATTATGATGTTTGTATTTTTAAAATAAAATATTATTCAGTATTTTTTTTGTATTATTAATATGACCTGGTCAAATCCACCGTGCGCGATCCCTCACGTTTTATTTTTCACGCGACCTCTGCCGGGTTAAACAAAAAATAATAAATAGTAAAATCTTATGAAATTTTTTTGCTTAAACATATCAACAAGCATATCCACACACACACACACACACAAGATACTGAGGCCAGAGCAATTTGGCTTTAGGACAAAAACACTCGGCTACGAATCAGCTGATGAGAGTGGTGGAGCTTGCAACCAAGGATTTTAACAATTACTGCTCTACTGGGCATGGGCGCCCATGTATAATTTTATAGGGGGGGGGCCAAATCTGATACCTGGGGGAATAGGATTCCCTCCATGAGAAGGAGGGTCCGGGGAAATTTTGAAAAATTATGGTTAAAATGGTGAGTTTTAAGGCACTTTAGAAAATTCGAAACTTCTAATTTTTACAGGCTTTTTTGTATCGATTAATTATTTTTTTTATAGAATGAGTGAATCTTTATTCCTTAAAATACTAAAATATATAATAAAATTTTTCTTGCGTCATTTCATTTATTATAGGATAGGATAGTAACCAACAAATTATTTTGAGGTTGGAAGTTTTTTAAATATAGGCTATTATTTCAGTTTTATAAGTGGCGTTTTTTTTATTTTTATTTTAACCGAGGCATGACAGTCGAATATCTGATTTTATTGAAATATCTCATTAGGTTCAGGGTGTTTGTGTGTTTCAGGAGGAACTGCTCATATAACGCTAAAAATGAGAAAAAATGCTTCGTTAGTGAGTTACGACTAGCGAAACATTTCACCTGCAATTCAGTTACCCCTGTGAAATAAATCAATAAATGTATAGGCCTACTTAAGTAAGCAGATTCAAATTTTATCCTCCTTAGGCTTTTCCTACTAATTTGATCAATTAGGGGTAGTTTTCACCCTTGAAAATGAATTTTTAGAGGTTCGAAATATTTAACAATTACAATTAGAGTATCAGACAATCATTATTTTTAATTCATCTGAACCAAATTTCACTCTTTTTACGCTTTTTTATAAATTTTGACAATAAGGGGTAGTTTTCACGCTTAAAAAATAAAAAGCGCCCGTCGGCACTATATAGATTTTGAAGTAGAGGGTAAGTTGAACTTAATCCCAAATTTTTATGCAAATCGGTCTTTTCCGAAAAATTTGCGAAGTTTTTTCCATTTTAAGCTTCGTTTACTGGACTAATATTAAAGATAAATCAAATTAAAACGTCAATTTCTACAATTCAATTAAAGGTAATGTAACATAGGCTATAACATATAATAAACTATTAAAATTAATATGTGGACAAAATGGTACGTTTTGTTTAACTTAACAGAAAATAAATATACCTAATATGTAATATCTATGTATCGTATTATTATACATAGGAATTCTTTTGAAATTGATTCTTGACGTTTGTTATGTTTCGTTATTTGGAAATGTTTTCACTTACCAATTGGGCTAATAATTCAGGCGCGTATCCAGGGGGGGGGGCGATGGGGCGATCGCCCCCCCCCAACCCTCAAGAACTTTGGGTTAAAAATCGACAATATATTATTAAATTCGGACTTTCTATTAAATTAGACTTTTACTTAAATTAATTCGTCTTTTATTGTAAATAAAAAATAAAATTTTAATTTGAAAATGTGACGCGTTCCCTCGGCATACCCTCGTAAACGTCTAAACGTTTTAACAACAGATAGTGCTAGTGAAGCTTAGTCTCGAACATATGATTTTCAATACGTAATTTTGCAAGCGTAATATTCGTAGTTGACTCCGGAATTGTTCGTGTTGGAAGAATAACTACTTATATTAATTAATAAACAATTTTTATAATAATAGCTTATTCTCTAGCCATAAGTGTTATCGAAACTGGAATAATTATTTATTAAAAAGTCTAATTTGCTACGAATCTTTATCACGTTACCGATTTCTAACGCAAGCGTAGAAAGAACTTTTTCTGTTCTATGTTTTTACGTACACGCACGCGCGCGCGCGCGCACACACACACACACACATATTATATATATATATATATATATATATATATATATATATATATATATATATATAATGCATCGATCGCCCCCCCCCCCCCAAAGCAAGTCGCTGGATACGCGCCTGTAATTTATCAATTTTGTAAATCGTAACACGGTACCGTACACTATAGTCAATATATAATCTCCCTGCTTCCTACTTGCACCCAATACAGTACTTCAGTACTACAATGTCGAACGCAGATGACATGCAACAGAGAAGAAATGCAGCGTCAGTTGGAAGGGCCTAGGTTGTCCTACCTGTCACGTTTTCCTTATCATTCCTATAGCTGGCTCGCTGTGTCAGCGTCCAGGATATTAGTCCTGTCCTGTTTAGCTGTTTTCCTTTAATTGACGCAACCATCAACTGGTCCACATTGACATAATCACATAATATGGATATTCGATAGTTTCTAACTTTAAAACCTACTTCGTTCAGTCGAGGTGTTAATATAGCAGAATCGCATAAATATACTATTTATATTGTTAATACTGTGAACATTTATTATAATTAAAATATAGTTCTTCCACATCAGCTGAAAATAAAAAAAGAAATATTTGTACGAAAGTCTTAATAATTTTTATTTTTCTGGGAGCTAGGGGGGGGGGCCACGGCCCCTCCCTGCCCGTGTGTATGGGCGCCCATGCTACTGGGATAGTCTTCCTGGAGATTGAAAAGGCCTTTGACCGGGTCTGGTACAACGGGTTCTTAGTGAAACTACGTCACTATAGCTTTCCAGACGGGCTTATATACCTAGTTAGCTCTTATCTGTCCAACCATAAGTTTAGGGTTGATGTAAATCTAGGTCAATCTACACTACGGACTATAAAGGGCCGGAGTCCCTCAGGGTTCCATTATTGGGAACGTATTGGTTAGGTTTATTATTAAGTATCGGTTATTTTTAGGGATGATTGTGTTATTAATAAAATAACTTCTATTCATTTGATTTGGACAGAATGAAACATATAAAATTACGTTACTGTATGCCCTCAGCGCACTCTATGCGGACAAATAGGTAACTAAGTGATGTAAAATAAAATAGAGTGCGCTGTAGTCAATTATTGGAAATAAAACGTTATTTTCTATCTATACATTTATAATACAGCACTATATTAGATGAATTAATTTGTATGTTGTATCCACTTATTATGTTAGCTATTAAAATATAAAAATATTTGAATATTTCTTAAACCACTTGAAAATTTGAACAATAGAAACCCACCTCTAACATAATATTAGGTCATACATTCATTGGTATTAATCGTATCCCTTTGGAAACCGACAGCAATATTTCAGTAGACCATCAACAAGTATCCTTGCAAGACAGATATCCTGTTAAACAAAAATTAAAAACATTTGCAAATCATAATGTCAAGTGTCTCACAATAATAAACAATTTTGGAAATCGTTATGTCAAATAGAGATTGTGATAACGTTCATTGTATAAATATTATTGTAGCCTAAACTAAATAAGTCGGGTTTTAGAGACAAGTAATATATATATGTATATATATATATATATATATATATATATATATATATATATATATATATCACTTTCACTACTAAACCAAAAAGAATCTTACTTTGTATTTATGCAAATTAACTTTAAAAGATTGGTAGTATATCTTTATATCGAGCATCAGTGACCGGGGGTTGTAGTAGACTTTGAGCTGTGTGGAATTTCCATTGTCACAAGGTGTGGTGTACCGGTATTGTTCTATTTTCGGATTCACTGTAATGTGGGAGTCTTTTCAGTTTTTCTTGGGGCTATTTTGTCTATTAGGTTGAATAATTTATCGTTTTTTGATTTTATTTGTATTTGTTCGTTTATGATATTATTTTTATGTTTATAAATTTGTTGTTGTTCCCAGATTGTCTTTTTGATGCCTTTTTGTACTATTTTTATTAGGTGTATATTTTCTAATGTAGGGAGTTTGCGTTTGTTTTTGATGGCATGTGTAGCTAAGTAATAGTTGTAAGTTTGAGGTTTGATGTATTCATTGAGGTGTTCTTGATATCTATCTTTTAATTTCTTTTTTGATTACCCTATGTATATTTCATTACAGCCTGGACATTCGATTTTGTATCTTCCGCTATTAAGATTCTGTGTTTTTTTAAGCTATTTTAATATTATTATTTTTTGTATTTTAGTTATTTCTTTTATGTTGTACCCTGTGAATGTGAATGTGGCTCCTTTTGATGTTGTTTGTAGTTCGATTGTAGGTTGTTTTAATTTATTTAATATTTTAAATTCTAATTTATCCATAGTTTTTTTATTGTATCCATTTTTTCGGGCTATTTGATATATTATTGGTTTTTCTATGGCTTTTTTTTAATTTTTAAAGAAAGTTTTAGCATTCTGTATAAGAGTGAAATGTAATCAGCCATTTTATGTTGTGGGAGATGGTTAGAGTAATTTGGTATTGTATAATTGGTTTGTGTAGTTTATTTGTATTTCTGGTTATTGTTAGGTCTAGATAGTTTATGTTATTGTTTATTTTCTCCCCCATCGTAAATTTTATGTTAGGGTGTAAGTTGTTGATTTCATTTAGGATGATATTATTATTTATTGCTTTATTTTGTAAGATGTATAATCCATCGTCAACATATCGTATCCAATGTTCGTTGGGGTCGCGTGTTTTTAAGGTTTTGTAATTAAGTCGTTAAGGTTTTTGAGGTAAATATCTGATATTATGCTTTGGAGGGGTAACCCCATTGCTAAGACCTATTATTGTTTATATATCTAATTATTAAATATGAAATAGTTTGGGTTTAGAATGGTATTTAGGCATTTTGTAATTTGGTTTGTGTATTTGGAGATGGTTTTATGATCAGTTAATTTGATTTTTATTATTTGGATAGTTTCGTTTATTGGTATATTAGAGTACATGTTTGTGATATCAAATTAAATAAAATTGGTGTTTATGTTTATTGTTTCTAGTCTTTCGGTTAATTTATTTGAGTAATACTTCAATATATGTATATATATATATTTTTTGTTCAAGATTAAATAATATACACTAATTACAGGAATAATTTATCGAACAATGCACTCAAAGTCCTTCGTTGGTTGACATTACCAATATCCTCAGGAACTACCAATAATGACAAAAGAACTCATTATTGAGTTCTTTAGTTCTTTTGTCATCATAGGTAATTCCTGAGGATGCTGTAATTCCTGATTATTCCTGTATTTAGTGTATATTATTTAATCTTGAAAATAATTCTAATAGGAAAACCTATTTGATATTCTACATATATATATATATATATATATATATATATATATATATATTTATATGTATATGTCTCTCTCTCTCTCTCTCTCTCTCTCTCTCTCTAAATATGGATATATATATATATATATATATATATATATTTATATGTATATGTCTCTCTCTCTCTCTCTCTCTCTCTCTCTCTCTCTCTCTCTAAATATGGATATATATATATATATATATATATATATATATATATATATATATATATATATATATGTATATATGTCTCTCTCTCTCTCTCTCTCTCTCTATATATATATATATATATATATATATATATAGAGAGAGAGAGAGAGAGAGAGAGAGAGAAATAATATTCTATAGGCGATTCTATTTTGAACGTTTCTACGGGTGTAACAGATTTACTCTTGCAAGACAGACATAAAAAATGATGTTTTTATTTAGGTAAAGCGATGTAAGATTTCAAGAGTCTATAAACGTTACTTGTGAAACTAAAAATATTTAGCGTCAATGTGTTAAAACAACTTTGTAAAATTATCTGCTGTTTGAAAAAATTTGCTTTAAGGGGTAGGAGATTAAGAAATGACAATTTGGGAAGCAGTAATTGTAGAAAAGGATGGTGGAAGAGGGGGGAGGTTAAAAAAGCGTGGTAGTGGGTGGACAAAAAGTCAAAATGTTAGGGTCATACCTCGAGTCATAGCCTGGTAGGAATCTAACTACATTGGTCACGTTTCTACTGCTGTATTGTATTGAAAAACCACTAATACAAGTAATTTACTTGGAAATTTATAAGTATGACTTTATAATATCGAAAATAAAGATGTTTTAAAATTTACTAAATAAACAACGATGCTATAGTGCTTCTACAACACTATTATAGTTCAATTTGACTTAAAATTAATTTAATAATATAAAAGTGTTTAAATTTTTAAAAACGAAATCATAGTGATTGTGCATTGCGACCCATCGAGAGGCCTAAGCTGTCAACTTTTCAATATAAATTTGAGGTAGAGATAGACCAAAATATTTTTTTAGAGTAGTACAATTTTATAGAAGCACTTTCCGATAAGTAAAACGTAAGCTTTATGTAGATGAATATAATATATTCATGACATGGTATGAATACCATGGTATTCATTATGGTAAAGTACGTTAAATACTCTAACACGCAAAACTTTAAAACCAAAGACTTATTAAATGTTTAATTAGGTTTATTATTTTCTTTAAAACACTATAACTAAATATATTACAATTTATTGTAAACAATGGAGACGATACTAGTGTTAATTATGCGAGCTACCAATACTTAATACGATTGAAAGTGACAAACATGTATCGTCTCCATAGCAACGGATTCCAAACAAGGCTTTTAAAATAATACGGTTTTCTAGTAATTCGCTCAACAGACGCGTTATACAATGGCGAAAGATGTAGCCTGGAGCTACGCTGCGTTATCAGTGTTGAAAGGTTATTGTGGTGTTTTAGTAATCTTGTTCAAGCTACATTCAGGTAAAGAAATGTACGCAAAGTACGCTCTGGTCCTGTTGTACTTAATGTGTGTAATATGTACAGTCGTTGCCCCAGTTCTATGTTCAGTTCAGACAGCAAGATTGACAGGATATCTAAAGTAACATTTGCTGTCACTTACTGCAGCTGTGGCATTCGTTTGTTGTGAAGAAGGCCCCTATAGAAGTGGAAACACTCCTTGACAACCCTGTAATAGCCTACATTATACATGCAGACTATATGCAGACATATTTAGAATTCCTTACGTAGCAATAACATAGCGTAAAGCAAGCTAAGAGGCGGAAATCCACCTAGAGTTTCTTCTGACAATATAGACTTTTAGTTTGAGAAAATAAAATATTTTATTGTTATAATTATGAAAGCAGAATTCGGAACATAAAATACGGAACACACACATGTGTGTGTGTGTGAGAGAGAGAGAAAGAGTTTGTATTGGCCGACAAGCGAGGTCCTGACACACTCCCTGTACCGACTAGAGCGGTCCTAGCGCACACCGAGGACTTGGTTCAGGACCTCAGAGCAACCAATAGATGGATCTGCAATCGCTGACAGACTTTACACACTTTCGCACATATTTCAAGGCCATGTTTTAATCCGAGCCAGGACAGACTTTAGGTCATGCACAGTTTGAATGAATCCGATTTATATTTTTGACAAAACATTAAAATGATTTGTAATGTTTTTAACTCTATTTATGTTCAAAAACAATAAACATGCTTTAGTTTTACTTTGTTAATTTTAGAAGAAAATGTTGTAAATTGTGGATATAACCTATAATTCTTATAAGTGCACAGACTATTATACATCAAAAAAGATTTTGTATTATCTAAGAAAAATGTTTTAGTTATCTAATTTTGAATTTTTATTTATTGTTGAACATTGTTTGACTATTCATGTTCAGTGTATATTGACTGACGAGGGCAACATGATTATCGAAAATGTGTTTCGATTAAAGATGAATTGTTTTTGTTGTGACACAATGTTTTGAGAAATGTAGTGTTTACTTTTTTATTTATTAATTTTTATACACTTTCGTGAAAAAACTGTTTATACAAATAATTATAATCTAGTCCTTTGTACATCACAGTTTTTGCAAATACTAAGGTGAAAAATTATGAGGGCTCTATGTGTAGCATATTTAACACAAATATTGAATAAAAAGATCCCCTTGTACTTATAATAACTATTAAGATATCTGACGAAAACTTTAAACATCGGCGTCGAAAATCATATTACTTTTAGGTTTGAAGTGAATAACTTTGTTAAATTACTAATACATAGACAACGTATAGGCTAAATTTTAGACAAAATATGTAGAGAATTTAGTTTTAAATAGATAAGTAGGTCAATAATAGACACCTAACCGCTTAAAGTAATTAATTTGTAGTTAAATCAAAGCATTCGAAGAATAAACAAATTCTGTTATACATTTTTATTAATAAAAAAACTTCTTACAACTAGACATATATGCTTTATAATAAACATAGATTGTTTATTTATAATTTGAAAAACCTAAAATATTAACAACAGGACAAAGCTGATAAGTTAACTCCTTTAAAATCCGAATTATTTAATAAATAATCAGGCTCTTTACACTACTTACTTCTGAGAACATTGAAATAATTACAGTAACACTACATTGATTTTTTCGTAGCCTACCTGCTACCTTGTTTTCATTTACTAATGACATCTTTTTCAAGAGTAAATTAAATTGCTTCCTATAGAAAATAGACTAAATATATGAAAAATAATTTATGAAGGATTTTTTAGATTACTAACCTGTAAGTAACCCTAAATTACTGTAAACATATTATTATGTAAGGCCTATCTTTATTATGGGAAAATATTAACACAATACTGGGAGTATATTGAGTATGTTTTATAAAATCAAGGAATGTGGCTTTTAGTTAATTAACTATTAATATTGAACATAAATAATATTTTTTTTTTAATTGAAAGGTGTAATTTGCTAAATGAAAACTTTCGCCTTATCAATGTCTGTATTTATTTATTACTAGTATTATCAATGTCTGTATTATGATCCACTTTGCAGTAACACAAATCATTTCATTTCTATTAATAAGAGTTCTATGCATACTTCATTTAAAAGCTACAATGTTTTCACCCCTATTTTACTATAAAAAGACTATGAATTTAGTAGATTAATCGAGAAAAATCGGCAAATTATAACTATTCATTACATTGAGTTGGAATGCCTATAAATACTACAAAAAAGAGGTAAATAAAAATCAATAGCATCATTATTCTTGCCGTTTAATTATACGAGCACTATATATTTTTTTATAACTTTTTTAAACTCTAATATTTCTAATACGAAAAAAGAAAAAAGTATCGTTAGTTTTAGGTTTTCAATCATTGCCTTCAAGTTAAACATTGATTAATGATATATCCTTTGTTTAATCGAGAACAGAATCTAACGCAACATTATTGGATACATTTTAGACATGATTTACGAATTTCAGAGTTTTATCTTCCGATTATTTGTGTATTTGTTTACATAAACAAGTTACCTCATCTCGGATTGGTCGGAAAAATTTTGTATTTGGTCGCGCTGTAGGTTAATTCTTATAACTTTGACATTTACGATACGTGATTATGAAAACATTAGTGATTCTGTTTATTTACAAAAACATTATAACTTGTATAGTGTTTAAAGTGTGGGCCTGTAGCCGATTAGGGAAAGCGTACAATTCCCTTTATCATACAATATAGAAAATATAGTCATAAAAAATGTATTGCTCGGTAAACATAAGTTAAACATATAAAGATAATACAAATGAATTGATTAAAAAACATTTCTTTAAATTACTTATGTTAATATAAAATTTATAGTCTAGAAAAATGTAGTTTAAAAAAATTATTCAAGCCTTTACCTTAATGTGCGAGTCTGATCGCAATTATAGGCACAACATAGATGAATTATCCACATAGCAAAGACACAGCCACTTATGACTAAATCAACTAATTTCTCACGCAACAGCACACTGTTAAAATATCGTTTATATTAAACCCGGCTTAGTAACTCACTTTAATTCCACGGCATGTCATCGTCGTCTTTAATGATTAAATCTAGGACCTCATGCATGCATTATTCCACGACTTGAAAAACCGATGACGCTGTCCATTTTATACTTTACGATATTATGTTCACTGCAAAAAAAGACGAATCTACTACTCCGATATATAATTATTCTGGATCACTCTATACAAATGGTGTTATGTAGCAGTTGTTTGTTTAATGTCACTCCCGGTGTAACTATTACACAGCACAAGTCGGGGTCATCACATTTGACAATGTGATTTTTTCATAACATTAAAAAACACACAGTTCCATACGATTTGTATATTTATGATTAAGCTACTAGATAAGCACGGACACTTCAAATTATTGCAGTCACTACCTGACTAACTCATTGTCGTTAGTCTATGACACTCAACCCACCATAGTAACTCTAATATTTGGTTAACTGAACAGGTGTTTTCCCCACTCCCACCATTTACCTCCCTTTGTCTTTTGTCACGTGTAAACGCCTTTGTTATTATTTGTGAATGTGCTTGGGGGAAATACGTTTAAGGATCAATTTTACTTACGTTTTTTTCTACTCTAATTTTAAGTTATATATTTTTAATTTCCAACATACTCCGAATATTTTTTCTGTCTGTGATCACCTCAATGTCAAAAGCCTTTACAGAATCAGTAAATTTTACAAAACAAATCAAATACTGAATTTATGTTTCCAATAAAACAGTGACTGTATTTGAAAGTAGCCTTCATAGGGAGCGGACTTATAGGCTCCATTCCAGATTCTATAAAGAATATTCAAGGGTAGTGTAAAAACCAAGTTAAAATTTCACATTAGGTGTTAGGGGGCATTGTACTATGAGCTCTGTAAAGTTTTACTTCTTGTTCATTGTTTAATAGTTTAAAACGAAACAGACGGAATCACGACAAGTTAATGTAAAGTAGTGAATCGAAGGAACTGGTCGGGTTTGTTTATTTTCAAATATAAGAAGGTTGCAACAACTAATATCAGTAGGAATACTAGAGCATAAGTACAAATTTGACGGAAGAGTGCAGAAATAGAAAAGCGGGTTAGTATTGTGTTTTTTAATGATATTTTGCACATAAATGATTAGTAAAATGTGGGCGCCCGCCAAATGATTAGGGTTTATAGACCAAGCGAATCAGAAGGAAGAACGCTGAAACTAAGTACTTAAGCTCATGAAGATATCTCATAGACGATTAATCCTACTAGAAGTACTGTAACAATAAAATGCTAAAGCAAAGAATTTACAGAAATCGCGTTTTCAATTCTTAGTCAAGCAAACAACTTGCTTTCATTTCATAAATTCATAAAATAGTTAATATTACAGAAGTAAATAAAGACTTTTGAAGGATAAAATGTAATATTTCGTCAGTAAGGCAGTTAACAGTTGAAGTCTTACACTCGTAGGAGTAATTTTAGCTTCCTGGCTGTGGTGGCAAAGACTACTCTAAAATGGCAAAATACAGGCCTAGATATAACTGGGCTGGCAATAATATTATTGCATCTCAGAAATATATACATTTCTTGGTTATCGTTTAAAATTCTGGTGGGGTGAAAACATACAGTACTGGTCAATTTTGAGGTGACAGCTACGCCTTTGCTTATGCTCGTGTAACGCCATGACATTGTATAGAGCAATAAATAAAATTTATTTTAAGGTTTTCCTTTAGAAATTTAGGCAGAGTTCTCTTGGCTGAAGATTTTACGTGGTGTTAGAAAATTTATTAGTCTACGTTATTCTAACTAAATCACAGAATTAAAGTAAATTGCGTGATTTACTCAACTTATAATCTCTAATGTATAGATTTTATTTAGGATACGCCTTGTCAATTAAACCTAAATAAATAGAACAGCAATTAGAAGATGACTTTGTTAGAGTGGCTAGTATATTAATGTCAACAGTAAGAATATATTTTAATGTTACTACTGTAGCCCACTCTCTTTTTATTAAAAAGTTGTTACTAAAAAATAGTTTTAAAATTTCTTCATATCTTACCTATTTCCTATTTATACTTTTTAACATATTCGAAAAAAAATAAATGTAAGATTTTAATTTTAAATTTGGTATAAACATTGTAATCTGATTATATTACTTTTACGCTTAAAATTACTCCAACTTTAGGTGGATAAAACTATAAAACATTTAGGATAATGATATCATAAAACTTATTTATTTTAAAATATAATTCATCATAAATAGTATACAGCTTTTTAAAAACATTGAAAATACATTCTTATATACGTAAAAATAGTGTTTGGAGAATAATCAGATATCTTAGTGATAAATAACTGCAACCCTGTACAAAATAAATAAAACAAGAATACATTAACCTACAACATGTACAGTAACCATACTGTCTTCCTTATAGCGTTTTAAAAAATTACGATACATAATAGCCTGATAAACTGTATTTTGCCAACCTCGAACAATTAAACCACGAATAGCGAGAGACTACTGTTGTATAATTAGGGCATATATCCTACCTTTTATCCCGAGCTCTTGACTTTCCTTTGTTACATATTTTCTCACTTCACACAATGCAAAGATAAGACTTTATATCCGTGTGATGCTACTTGACTAATTTTAAGGCAAGACATATGATCGAATCGTATTTTGGGGAATTCAATTTAAAATCATTGTAGTTCATATTTAATTTACAACAACAAAATTACAACAACAACAAAAATTCCAAGTAAGCGGTATTTTATACTAGACTTATCGTCAATGAAAGATTTTTTCCATTTATCTGATCTATATTTTACTGTTGGCTCACATAACATATTAGTGTCACAGACAGTTTGTCAAGGGTCGAAATCCTGTCATCAAACGAGAACAATCATCTTAGAAAAGTGCAGTGAGTTAGGACCAATAACTTAACACCAACATCTACGAAACTAATACGAAATTATATTTCGATAAACATTTAAAAAATCTGAAAATTATGATAATATACTTGTAAATAAAAATACGGTTTATTTGCGAGGCAATTGAGCCTATACATATTTTGTTTGTATTTTATGATCACCTTTCGGAAAATAGTTTGCTTCAATTATTAGGCCTAAGTACATGGTAATCCAAATTGAGTCATACGTAAAAAAATGAAAACCATAACTGTTACCAAAAATACAAAAACCTAACTTATATTAAAAATGATTTTGCCAATTACATGAAGATTTTTTTTGATAACTTTCACTTTCTGGTTTACATTTTTTGAAATTAACTAAATTTTATAAAACAAATTGTTGTTAACAATGGATAAAATCCCACATTGTTAGACAATATTTTAAAGAAAATATTGCCTTTGTATTCTTATGCTTTAAACAAGGTTTGTCTACCTACAATAAATGGTGCACATATCAGCAGTATTTATTTCTTTGGTTCCATTTGAAAATTAGATATTTAACTAGTCTCTTTAGGCAAACAGATGCTAATATTGCTTTTAAAACCAATTTCTCCTTAGGTAAATATATAGAGTGGGTGCCACTGAGTTCAATTTTTATTTACGAAAATGTTGGACATTTGTATGAACATTTTGAGCGTACCGACAGTCAATCATTTTCCGTAAATAATGTCTGGTTTGACTAATTCAAAAGATGGTTTTCTTGAAAGTGAAACTTTTTATTGAATCGGTATTAGTGTCCACGTAGCCGATAATTCTTTTCTAACGCATTTAAAAATCTTATTTTGGAGAGAGGTTACACAGTTGATCTAGCTTTTATTAGCACGGATGAGACCGGACTGTTTTGTAAAATAATGCACTCACTAACTTTCTTATCTAAGGAATAGAAATCTGCTCGGGATTCTAGCCCGCAAAGGATCATTTGATTGTTCTGTAGTGCTGGCGAACAGATATTGTCTTAATAGCCCATGGAATTAACGGTGACATTACCCGTGAAGATGTAGACAATCTTTTGAAAAAGAGCGAACCACGATTTGACGGAAAATTTCAAACGGAAGTACAGTATAGCTGTAATCAATGCTAAAGTTTTTGATGTAGAGCGTAACTCTCCCCTTTCTATATACAGTAGGTTTCAGCATTCGCGGTTTCTCTAGTTGCGGTAAGTTCGGGGAACGAATCCCCATCGAATAACAAAGGATGCATTATAATATATCGGTACTTAAAATCGTTCCTTAAACTAAAATAGAATTTTGGTTATCAAAGTCAGTTACTACTTCACGACGCCATAGACACATTCGGAACGACAATTTATGTCGAATATGAGGTTCAAACTGATGATAGGTTCAAACGTAATGATGTCCAGAATTAATTAATGCTAAACTTTCTGAGGCGTAACATCAAAATAAAAAAAATAGAGTTTGATCAAGGAGGCACCACTAGGTGACTAATAAACAAAGTGCGGGAATGAATGCGGCCCGTCCTAATCCTTTGCCTTTGTGTGAGTGAGCCGACCTGTTCGAAAAATATGTAATTGTAAATATGACTAGCCAACTATAGTCCGTGAAATATGTATTGTGACCCTTTGCAGGGTTTCCCAAACAAACGGTTTTGCACTTTTAGAAGACAAAGCAACCCAGGTAAAGTTTAAAAACAGAGGCGAACATCTGTTACTTTTGTAAACCAAAAATAGCACTGAATCTAAAGAATGTTAAGCATAGACTGAAAGCCTAACGCAATTTTATTTCAGACTATTGCTCTGTCCAATTGGGTGGTTTTAAAAACAAGTGTCGTCGCCCCTTCACGTAGTGGACAAACGGGGGGAGAGGGGAACAGCGGGAACGCACTGTACTGGAACCATTGTAACTTTGAAACTATATAGTTATAATAACCACAAAAACATATTTTCAAACTCACAAATAATATATAAGGGCTTCAATATTGTTTCTTAGGTGAAACTGACTAGCTATAATACAGACATGGCGAAATTATTTTGAATTGTACACAATTGTATATAATTAAACTTTTATGCTGTATAGTATATACTATACCAGCGGTACTTGAATTAATTAATTTTAAAAAAATTATAAACATTTTTTAAGAATAAAAATACACTGGTAATTATTTTTAACAGTTTTTAATTGCTAAATTCTATGTACAATTATTGCTATCACACTAATTGATATTAAAAGTAGGATCGCCGATAATATAATTGCTAAATATCGATGATTTCATAAAACTTACCTATTGATTTTAAACGACTACAATTTCCTTTGGGACTTTCATTCGTAATAACCATAAACAAGGTATTAGGACAATCATTCACCATCGATGGATTGAATTTGGAACATTCGAGCATTTACCATGGATAATTTATATGTGTTCTCACATGTTGGGACACCTAAAACTTATATGTTTATAAGCCTAATGAAATAAAGTAAAACATTGTCTATCATCTATCATTGTAGTAAATGAAATATAATTATTTAGATTTTTGGTTTGCTTTTCTTATTGAATTTGGTTTGCTTTTCTTCATATGAAATTATGATTTCGGGCGCAGCGGGTAACGCTAGTATATATGTAAAAATGAATGTTTATATGAATGTATGTATGTGTGTATGTATGTGTGTATGTATGTATGTATTTTATAGACGCCTAAGCCGCTGAACAGAGCTTGATAAAATTTTGAGGGTTTGTTTAACATAATTCCAATGTAGTTCTTGTAAAGTTTGTTGTAGATCCATCCATAGGGCTCCGCCCTCGATTGCTTAGGATGGTTCAAAAACCGATTTATGTATATATGTGTGTGTGTGTGTATATATATATATATATATATATATATATATATATATATATATATATATATATATATATATGTCTTACGAAAGCCTAAAACGCTGAACAGAAGTTAGTGAAATTGGGTATGATTGTCTCCCAAATACCCAGAATGGTTCGTCTAAAGTGTGGTTCAGATGCGTCTACAGGGTACAGCCCCAGAGGCTTAGGATGGTTCCAAAACCTATATAATATATACGTATGTATCTTATGGACGTCTATGCTGCTAAAAAGAAGTTAATATAATTAAGAAGGATGGTTTAACATATTCCCAAGATTGTTTGTGTGAAGTTTGGTGTAGATCCATCCACAGGGCTCCTCTCCAGAGGCTTTGGATTGTTCAAAAACCGATATATGTCTATATAGGTATGTATGTAATGTCTTATGAACGCTTGAAACATTGAACAGAAGTAAATAAAGTTTATTTCTTAGGTGTTTTCGTTAGATAATTGGTCTTAACCCACTGCACTTTCAAAGGGTAATGATCTCGTTTGATAGCAGAATTTTGACCCTAGACAAACTGTTTGATCCACTATAAGTTATTTGAACCAACAGTAAAAGATAAATCCGATAAATGGAAAAACTTTCATTGACGATTCTAGAAGAAAACACCTTTTGCTTGGTTATAATTTGCCCAAGCTTTTGACATAGTTTATGATGAGGTACTGATTCACAATTTCAACCAGTTTCCTTTCTGCACAGTACTTACTCTGAAAAACATGAGCCATGCTTACCATACAAATAATTAAGCATGACACGAGAAGAATCCTATTTTGAAAAAAATTGAGCTATATAAATAAGCAAACTACTTGAGCTACATTTGCGAGTGATATATCTTTACTTCCCACAGTTGATAATTACATTAGACATCCAAGGTAATATTGCCCTTTCAAGTAAAATTATGGAAAACGTAATGATATTAAATATGAATTTCAGTACAACGATTGTCCATTGAACTCACTAACATCTACTTTGATCATATGTCTTTCCCTAAAATTAGTCAAGTAGCATCACACCGGAATAAGGTCATACTTTTGCTTCGTGTGAAGTAAGAAAATACGTAACTAGGGAAAAGTCAAGAACTCGGGCTAAAAGGTAGGTTATGTGGAGGATACAACAGAGGTCTTTATTTAAATTGTACAAACAGAAAGAATTTTAGCCTTCCATATGAAATCAGTTATTTACTATAAAAAACTATGTCCAATTATATAATGAAAATATAAATATATATATTAAACTTGATGGAGTAGATAAAATAGCTCTTCAAATGATGTTGTGAAACATTATTTTAATAGTAGCTGCTACCTCTTAAATTTTTTTAATGTGTTTCATATTGGTAAAGTGTGTGCGGTACAGCAACGGACTAGCGAGGACTCGACATTTTCTTAACATACAACCGAAGTCGCAAGTAGTTCATTATCCTGTCAACAGAGGTCTTTATTTAAATTGTACAAACAGAAAGAATTTTAGCCTTCCTTATGAACTCAGTTATTTACCATAAAAAACTATGTACAATTATATAATGAAAATATAAATATATATTAGACTTAATTGAGTACATAAAATAGCTCTTCAAATGATGTTGTGAAACATTATTTTAATAGTAGCTGCTACCTCTTAAATTTTTTTAATGTGTTCCATATTGCTAAAATGTGTGCGGTACAGCAACGGCCTAGCGAGGACTCGACATTTTCTTAACATACAACCGAGGTCTTAGGTAGTTCATCCGGTCAACAGAGGTCTTTATTTAAATTGTACAAACAGAAAGATTTTTAACCTATCTTATAAAATCGTTTATACACTATAAACACCTATGTACAATTATATAATGAAAATATAAATATATATTAGACTTAATTGAGTACATAAAATAGCTCTTCAAATGATGTTGTGAAACATTATTTTATTTGTAGTTGCTACCTCTTAACATTATTTAATGTGTTTCATATTGCTAAATTGTTTGCGGTACAGCAACGGCCTAGCGAGGACTCGACATTTTCTTAACATACAACTGAGGTCTTAGGTAATTACTAAACTACTACGAAGGTTTATTCATAAAACTGTAACTAAAAAAACTGTTATTGATTTAGTGTAGCCTAAAGACATTAAACTCACAATCAGAAACTCTAACTTGAGTGATTAACAGTGACTTAATATTCTTAAAATAAATAGCCTAATAATGTGTAGTATATAGTCTAATGATTATAATAATGTACAGTAACTTATGAGTATTTTGCGTGTGACCAAGATTAATTTATGTGAAAATAATATATAGGCCTACGTTTAATTTATACCTGAGACTATTTATTTAACAGGCAATAATACATAACAGAATCACAATAATTATTAATTAAATAATTGACAATGTTAAACGTTAATATTAAAAGACATTCAATTTTTCCGTTTTGGACAATAAAACTTTTCCTAGACAATTATAGCATTTCTTCTTTTGTAACAAACAAAACAGCTGACCCGCTGCCACCACAAAATTAAACAAATAGTTAACTTCACACTCCTCCTTAACTATCTTGTTTTATCAGATTCTACTTGTTGCATTTTCATTTCCGTTTCTGTCCGGTTCTCCATTCTAGTTGATCGGCGATTCAAACATTCAGCAGCAATGCTTTTAATAGTTCCTAACACTGCTTTAGCAAGCTTTGCCCTGTGTCTCTGCTTTCCTCTGAGCATCATTTTGAAAAGGCTTCCTTCACGTTTCGCTACTGCTGCGATTTTCCATCTGAAGTCTTGAACTCCGACCATTCACTGTTAGCTTGTAGCAAGTAACCATTATCCAGTGTCTGTCCGACTGAAAATAGGTTGTAGTCTAGTTTGGGCACGTACACGACATCTTCAAGTACAACTGGTATCCAGTTATGACCATTAAAGGCTTCCAGTTCCACGTTTCCAACTCCAACTCCCTCCAGTTGTGTTGCATCTCCAATTGAGATAGATATTGGTTCGTCCAGTTCGACTAATTTTGAGAACCATTCTCTACGAGATGTCATATGCTGTGTAGCACCACAGTCCTGGTACCAAACGTCCTTCTATTGCCCGTTATCTTTTCATTTTTAAAGTCTGCTGCAGTCAATCCAACTGTCATTAATGCTCGACGATTATTTTGTCTTCGCTTTTCCTGATTTAACCTTTCTGACTTGTGTGATTCGCTTCGTTGTGTACATTTCTTCGCAAAATGTCCTTTTTGTCCACATAGGTTGCACGGGTAGACTGTTTTGCAGTATTCAATATACTTGGTGCATGGTTTATTTTTGCAGTCCCTTTTGTAGTGACTCTTCTGTCCATATCGGTTGCATAAAGACGCTATCTTTTGTTCCTGTAGAAGATGTTTATGTTCAGGTTGACCTCGCGTTTTGTTTTGTTTTGCGACTAGCGCATTCCGTGTACTCTCATCATACTTACTTGCCTCAGCTAATCGTTCGTCCTCCAGTCTAAGTCTTTGAACAAGCTTTTCGACTGTTTTCTCATTTTCAGGAACGTTGTCTCACGCTGTTCGAAAATGTGACAACTTCGTAGGAAGAACACTGAGAATTCTGGTCATGAACCAAGTTTCTCCGATGGGATCATTTTCAGTTGACAGCTGTTCACCAAGTTGTATAATTTCATAACAATTTTGTACTGCTGATCCACTCTCGTCATATTCAAAACTGAAAAATTTCCTGCGCAAAGTTTCCAAAGTTACTTCGGTTTTTACACCATACAAATTTACAAGTTTGTCTAACATATCTTTCTATGTGATTCGATATTTTAACTTCTATACTACTGCAAACATTTAATCCAATCAAAGACTGCGCATTTATATCTTTCTGCAACCACGTTTTTACATCTATATCATTTTGCTAGCCTACTGGCTTGACTGTTAGGCCAGTTGCAATACTGTATAAGTCTTTAGTTTTTAAGGCTAGATTTAGCTTGAAACGCCATGAGACATAGTTCGTGACTCCATTTGAGTCTCCATTCAACATCTCTAACTGAGATTTGACAGAATCCATACTTAACGTAAGATTTTAATTTAAATTATGCAAAAGATATAAACAACAATATGACTAAATTTACTGACACTACTTGCATTTACAATTTGTTGTTTATTCTAATACGACTATTCAGTGTAGACTGTCTTAGAATGAGCGTTTGACAATAACAATGACGCAATCGTGATGACTTTCTCTTGCTTCCCAAAATTTTCTTTGGCTGCCTTAAATTTCTTGGTCGACTTAAGTTTCTGGTTTGTATCAGAATCCTGGGCCTATAACCTGTTGAGTATTTTGCGTGTGACCAAGATTAATATAAGTGAAAATAATATATATAGGCCTAAGTTTAATTTATACCTGAGACTATTTATTTAATAGGCAATAATAAATAACAGAATCACAATAGTTATTAATTAAATAATTGACAATGTTAAACGTTAATATTAAAAGACATTCAATCTTTCCGTTCTGGACTATAAAACGTTTCCTAAACAATTAGGCTTCTTTTGTAACAAACAAAACAGCTGACCCGCTGCCACCACAATATTAAACAAATAGTTAACTTCAACAGATACAAAATTACATTTATAGTGGTAATCAACTATTTTACAATTTTAATATATTTAACACAAGGTGTCTTATAATCAAGCTGATAATTAATTAATTTTGATCATCAACTTTAAAAGTCTAAAATAATTCATATAGATTTTTAAATAGCTTAAATAGTTTTCTCAATATTTTTTAGTTTACCTAATTATTAGTAGCATCAAATTAATTTTCCTACATGCTTATAAAATAAAAGAATTTTATTCTGTACAAAATAAAAACGATTTGATATAATCCATTAGGCGGTATTTATTCAGATCTTAACCAAACTTCTAATGAAATTTAAAATTTAGATGCAGTAATTTAATGAGTAATGGTAGTTAAACTTTAAGCTATTGCACGAGACCTATTGCTTTTAATGTGAACAATATGCAATACATGTAATAATCAAACTACATACAGCAACAGGTCTATGACATTCACCATAAAACTTATTTTTATTGACCTTATAAACTCTGAAATAAGAGTTTAATATTTCAGGATTGAAATATTGAGTACTCAGAATTCCATCGTTATATAACTTGTACTAGCAAAGTTTACAAGTAGTCTAAATAATATATTTAATATTATATAAAAGTAAATAAATACTAAAATACATGTTTAAAAATAGGAGCTTTAAATGAATTTTTTTTGTAATCTAGTGTAGTGTCGACCACAGCCATTAATGAAAACATCAGCATTGTGATAGACATTAAAATTAAATAATTTTAATTTAGAATAGTAGGTTTAAGTTATGTAAAGAGAAATAAGGCCTTGAATATATTTGCTCAAATAATTTATGATATACAAGACAGGGTGGTTTCTTGTACATGACAAAGGCAGAGAATCCAGGTAAAGATTACAGTAGGGTTGAACATGTGTTTTTCCGTTGGCCAAAAAATATCTTTAGTAGGGTTTGAGAATTTTAACAAGAACTGGTTAGTTTGAAAGAGTTAGTTGTGAAAATGTTCCGTCCAGTGCCGTGTCTAACAAGTGAACTAACGATTACTGTGAATATAAAGTGATTCACCTTGTTCACAAAGTGCTATAATATTATAGGGTTTTAACGAATGCTACTAGGGACGACATGGATGAAATCAAAAGAATATAGGTAACCATAACCTATCTATATAAGAAAAATGCTCTTGTAAGATGCTGATATATCCCCGGAAATAATATAGAGACGTAGAACGGGTTGTTATTGTATGAAAAAAGACATCTATATCTGTAACCGGTAATTGTCATTTCGTCAGGGTCATTGGTATAAATGTATAAGCCTCCAAATTTGGCTTTAAAAGTACAAGATATCAGCATTTTAAAATCCTGTTTTCAACAAAAACTGTTAAATCATAAATCAATTTAACATGCTAACCGTTGTCTAATTTATTAATTAACAGCAATTGTTAACAAAATACTGTAATTTAGATTTAAACGAATATAAAATAAATTTTGCTTCTTATGTTTTAAATAAATGTCAGTACAGTTATACAACGAAAACAAAATACATATTAGAAATAATGGAGTATATAAAATAG